>PVHP010004408.1:0-71298 GCA_004024765.1 Zapus hudsonius | reverse complement strand
TGCCAGCAAGCGCTCTCAACCTCTAAGCTATATTCCTTGCCCTGTATCTGGGTATTTCTTGTGTTCCTTTGTAGAGTGTGTTATATTTATAGGGCACTTTGCTTTCAAATGTGCTCCATATTTCCTGTGATCATCACAGTCACAAACGGTAGGTGTGATTCTCATTTGACAAAGAAACAGTACTAAGGAAGCTCCTGACCTATTCAGATTCACAAAGCTGGTTATACTAGATAGTATGCCTAAAGTAATTTCTCCTAAACCTGAGGTACCTTCTAAAGTAAAATTATATTGGGGCACCAATAGTATTCCTGAATAGTCTGGGACATAAGGTCACTCTAGTAACCAAAATGTTATTGGCTTTCTTGTTTAACTTTCAGCATCAACAGCATCAAGGAAGGAAGAAAATTTCCAAGGGGGGAAATATATATATATATATACATATATATATATATGTATGTGTGTGTGTTGAATAGACCAGGAGGATTAAGATGTATAATGTAGAAAAAGTAGACAGCAGGTGTTTCTTGGAGAATTTTTGGTGTTTGTTTATCAAAAGAAGTTGACATCATAACAGTTTTTATTTCTGTATTATTTCTTCGTTCCTTTATTAGTGCTCTGTGAGGCTCTTTGTTTTCGTTCATTGAATTTTACTCAAAATTCTAGTCTCCATTTTGCAGTAGGTGGGAGTGGGTGAATTGAGCACTGTTAAGTTCTCAAGTTGGCAGCACTGTTTGAAATGCTTTTAGGAACTATGGTTTTATGTAACAAGAGTACAAAAATAACTACCTTAATATGGAGAATTTTAAATGTAGATATATGGGTACCCTAATAAAATTCCCCCAATTTTTCCAAGAAGAAACACACATGAAACTTGACCTTGAATGAATTTCTAATGTTCTCATAGCACAATTTGAAAATAGAAAAAGATAAGAAAGAACAAATATAGCCAAACTGTACAAAACCTATAATTAAATCAATTCTTTGTTTTTAAAGGAAACAGGTTTTAAATGTATCATATCAATTGTTTTATTTTTAGATATGTGTGATATTAAAGTAAAATGAAGGATTTTATGGATGATTGTGATATGAAGGATTAAAAAATATTTTCCTGGTTGATATAGCTTAGTGATATACTTGCTTAGAGTGTCAGCTGCTTCGGTGTGGCTGTAATGAAAATGGCAGAACGAGCAGCTTAAAGGAGGAAGGATTTATTTGCTCATGGTTTCAGAGGGTCCACTCTATGGTCTCTTATTTCCTGATGTCCAGAAAGTGATGAATAGATGGGGATCTTCAGAAGCAAGCTCTCCGTCACCGCCAGCCTAGTGCTTTCTTCATCTAGTCCCTAACTATGCATAAGTTTCCAGAACTCCCCCAGATCATGCCACTAGCTAGGGATGAAGCGTTCAACTTCCCAAGCCCGTGGGGATGTTTCATCTTCAAGCCACAACAGCTGGCATATTCAAGGCTCTCTGTTCAGTTTCTAGCACTGAAGCAGTATTTTCTTCTGAGCTTTAAGACAACATTTCTTTTTCTCATTTTTGAAAATGGGATTTTAGTGTTTTCTGTTTAATCCCACTTAGGGAGGGACGACATCAATCTAAAAATATTTATTAAGGCATCCTACCACTGATTTTTTTTATTACATAAGGTAAAGAAAAATCATCATCCCATGCTTTCTGTTAGCCTAATTTCAGTGTTTGCTACTTCTTAAAAAGTTTCTTCCTGAACTTACTGTGTATTTTCCTGACAGCAGCAGGCTCTGTGGGCATGTCTGCCTTCCAGGTTATCTCGGGTGACAGGGTTGTCAGCTGTCTCACTGTGACAAACAAGGATCTCCAGTGTATCACCCTTTCCAGTTCTCAATACCTGTTGCCATGTTACCAGGAAGCCAATGCTAAGCCGTTAATTCATGATTTTTGTTCCTGTAGGCTTGCCATGCTAGTTGTTTGTCATAGACACATCTCTAAAACATGGCAGCCCAATACAGAGAGAAGCTTACTTTTGTCTAACTTCTCTTTAGTACTTCTGTCTTACTTCCACCAAGGTAGACAGCTGGTTTATGATGGATAGATCTCTGGAGTACCACTGAGGTATTATGTTGGGACTGTGCTGGTATTACCTGTGTGGCCAACGCTACCTCAGTTTCACACCTGTGGAAGGGAGATGAGCACCTGTGCCTCACGTTCCACTTAAGAGACTTAGTCTGACGACACATCTAGACTGACTGGAAGCTGGCGCATGCGTTCTCTCACTGGAAACTCACTTGCCCCGCTCAGTTTTTGTTACTAGGAAAGGGGAGATTCAATCTTGGGTAAGACTAAGACCTAGCAATCTACCAGTTACTTGACATCTCAGAGTCTTGGTTTCCTCACCTCTGAAATGTCATAATAAGGGCATCTACCTCAGAGGGGTGTCCTGAGTGTTAGGTAAAAGAATACATAGAAATTATTTACAGTTTTTGGAAAATGAAATCTGGTTAACCAGTGTAAGTTTTAAAAATATTTTTATTTATTGGCCAGCAAAGCTTTTGCAAACCAACTCTAGATGTATGTGCTACTTTGTGCATCTGGCTTTACATGGGTACTGGGGAATCGAAGCCAGGTCGTCAGGCTCCACAGGCAAGTGCCTTAACTGCTGAGCCATCTCTCTAGTCCCCAGTGTAAGTTTTTAACTATGAAGTTTTTTCTTTTGTTAAAATTTTATTTGGGGAGAGAGAGAGAGAGAGAAAGAGAGAGAGAGAAAGAGAGAAAGAGAAAGAGAATGAATATGAATGGGCACACTGCAGCCTCTTGCCACTGCAAACAAATTCAAGATGCATGTGCCATTTTGTATGTCTGGCTTTACACGGGTACTGGGAAATTGAACTCAAGTCATCAGGCTTTATAAGCAAGCATCTTTGATTGCTGAGCCATCTCTCTATCCTAAGTTCAGTTTTTCTAATAACAAGAGTAATTATTGTTGTTTTTAATGTTTTAAAGAACTTTTAAACAGTTCTTATTTTATTTCAGGAAAACTATACCACTTTAAGCAGTGAAACACATTGAATTAAATATATGGAAAGTATAGATATTATATGATAACATTGAAGATATAGGGGTTTTCTTAGCTTATTTAAAATTATTATTAATAGGGTCAAGGCAGATGGCTCAGCAGTTAAAGGTGCTTGCTTGCAAAGCCTGCCAGCCCAAGTTCACGTCCCTAGTGCCCATGTAAAGCCTGAGGCAAAATGAGGTACATGCATTTAGTGTTTGTTTGCAGTGGCAAGAGACCGTGGAAGTGCGTGCACACAAGTGCAAATAAATAAAACAGTTCAAAAAGAAACGAATTATTAATGGGATAACCTTTCACACTGTTTCTTGGAATGGTTTTTAATGTAGACAAAACATAAGTAGGTTTTGGGGTAAGTAGTCCATTAGAGTAATTTAATTTCACTTGCAAAAATTTTTAGTTAGATTTTTTTTTTCTTTTAAAATGGGTCATCGCCAGAAGCAGTTCATTTATTTGACAAGATATTCTTAGCATATGGATCTGCTGTAGAACTGAGAATTCTGAAATGTCCATGTGATTTCAGAGAGTGCTTCCTGGTATTTGACTGGGAGACATAAACTATAAGCCTCTTGCTAGTTTAAAGGAAAACAAAAGCACAAACATATAGAAAAGTTTAGAAAATTTACTAATATTTTAAACTGGGGTTAGAGGTAAGGAAAATAGCCTAGTATTCTGACTGTTATGGCCACTGGTAGTTGTAATGGAACATGTTCATATGTGACAAAGTATTCTTAAATCAGAACCAGTTATGATTTTTGCAAACGGAAAGATGACTTTATTTTGGGCTTTGGTTTTCTTATTAATTTCAGTCATTCAGTTGTTAAGACCATTCATTTGCATGTGTAGAATGTGTGATATAGTGTGTGTGGTATGTAGTGTGTGCATGTGTATGCAGGTGAGTGCACCTGTGCCCACGTGCATGGAAGCCAGAGGAGAAGGTTGTCTTCTTCTATCTTCCCATGTTTTCTTGAGCTGGAGTCTCTTACTCGGAAGCTGCCATTTTTTTTTCTTGTCAGACTGGCTGACCAGTGAGCTCAGTGATTCTCCTGCCTCTCCTCCCCACAGGACTGGGGTTGCAGGTGTGCGTGACTACATCCAGCTATTTACTTGGGTGCTGGGGAATGAGAGTTGGAACTCAAGGTGAATCAGACCCTCTCAGGTTCTCATGCTTGCTCAGCCAGTACTTAATCTTGCTGAGCCATCTACCCAGCCCCCTGATTTTCCATTTAAAAATGCTTAACTTCCTAGTCCCCACCTTATCTCTGTTTTTATACGGGTCTTGCTCTGTATCCCAGGCTGGCCTGAAATTTACCAGGTAACCTAGGCTGGCCTTAGACTCATCATCCTCCTGTCTTAGCCTACTGAGTGCTGGGATTATAAGCATGCACTACTCATTATTGTTTTTAAAAGAAACTAGTGTTTGCTCAAGAAATAAAGATGAAATGTGACAAGGAAGTTTTTCAGGGATTTTAAGCAGTTTTTTGAAATTGTATGTTAATATAATTAGAGCCTGTATCCATTGGAAATAGGATTTTAAGATAAACAAGCTGACATTTATATGTTTGCTCACTGAGTCCTTTCTTTATGGTAAGAACATAAGAAAAATGAGGACATGTTAAACAACACGCTAACTTAAAATTTTGTTTTCTAAATTCAGCACCTCTAAAGCATGTTTGATTCTTACATAAGACTCCTTTCTCGGTTTGCTATTTTTTGGATAAAATGCTGAGAGAGAATCTGTGTGCCATCTGCTCTGTCATCATCAATCTCAGATCAAATTCCCCAGATTTAGATGGAATTCTTAGTAACCTTCAGCCTGTGCTTTTCCCCTTGACCTCCAGAATAGCTGTGAGTTAGATTAAGGTTATCTTTAAATTCTTTGAGACAGGGACCAGGTTACCACAGCCACCATCCTTGTGATCAAGTTGGACTTTATTGTGAACTTGGTTGGCAGCACTGGGTCAAAGACAACTTTGAATTCAGGAAATGAAGAATCAAGGCACCAAAAGCAGTGATTACCACTCAACTTTTAAGACACTTCCTACTACATTGTCCTGCTCATTAAATTTTTACTTGATTCTCTCTCTCTATATATATACATATATGTATATATACATATGAATATATATATATGTATATATACATATACATATATGATGTGTGTGTATGGGTATGGGCATTCCAGGGCCACTGCAAGAACTCCAGACACATGCACTGCTTTGTGTGTCTGGCTTTACATACATGGGTACTGGTGATTGATACCAGGGCCATCAAACTTTGTAAGCAAGTACCTTTAACCACTGAGCTAGCTCTTCAGACTTTTAAATATATTTTTATTATGATCTGTATAAATATAGACTGTTGAATGCATAGTAGAGCTTACTGTAATTGCAACCACTCTTCAAGGATAAGTTAAATCTAGAAAGTTTTACAGGAGAAGACCTGGGGTTAGGAACATAGATAGCTATAGAAAAAGATAAGGTTAATGACTTTTTTCTCTTCAGTCATTTATTTAAAAAATTCTAACTGTAACAAGTTGAAGAAGAAGAAAACGAAGGATGATCATAATACTCTTGTAGATAGAAAGGTGTTAATAGTCTGTCACTTTGTTTTTTTCTATGTATTTTATACTGACCTTTAATTTTTTTGCACCTGCATGTGTGTGCACATTTGTATATATGTGTTCATATGTGTGCATTTGCATGTGGAGGCTAGAGGTCCATGTTGAGTGTCTTCCTTAATTGCTGTCCACCTTATTTTTTGGAGACAGAGTCTCTTACTGAACCTGGAGCTCCCAATTTGGCTGGATTTGCTAGCCATCAAGTCCCCAGGGTCCACCTGTCTCTCCTCCCCAGTGCTGGGATTACAGGCATGAATCATCACATCTGGATTTTATGGAGGTGCTGGAGATTTGAATACAGGTCTTCATGCTTGAGTGCTAAGTACTTTCTGACTGAGCCATCTCATTAGCCCCCTGAACATTTTGAAGTATTTATTTTTCTATTTGTATTATTTATTTTTGTGTGTATGTAATATGTGATATATTATTTATGAGTGTGTGTATGCCACAGCATGTGTGTGGACGGCAGAGGACAGCCTTGGAGTGTTTTTCCTGTCCTTCCTCCTTCCTTTAAGACAGGGCCTTTCTTGCCACTGAGCTTCTGGACTCTCCTGGCTCCTCCTCCCCCTCCCCGTTGCTATAGGTGTGTTGGGACTACAGATGCATGCAGTTTGCCTCTGCTGTACATGGACACTGAGGAGTTTTGAACTTGGGTTGGCATGGTTGCAAGCAAGCACCTTTAACCACTGTGGCCTGTCTCCAGCTCAACCCCAAACCTTTAAAATTAACTTGTAGAAACCATAAAACATTACTCTAAATATGTTTCCCAAGAATGACATTCATCCACCATACCTAATATTATTGTTACTTTTGAACTTCACCATACTTATGCAGTATCATCTCATGTATATTTTATGTTAAAATTGTCTATAAGAATTTCATGCATTGTGATTTTCTCTCTCTCTTTATGTCTTTTTATTTCTTTTCATTTCAAAATGTCTCTTTGTGTGTGCATGTGTATATATGTATGTATATATGTATGTATGTATTTGATCTGTGTGCACAGGGGTATGTGTGCTACTTACCACATGTGTGTGAGTTGGAGAACGACTTTGGAGTGTTTGTCATCTCCTCCCACCTTGCTTGAGACAGGGTCTCCCTTGTTTGTTTGGTTTTTCTTTCCAACGCTTATGTGCCAGTGTGCCTGGCACAGAAGCTTCTGGATTCTCCTGGCTCCCCTTCCATTGCCAGTAGATGTGCTGGAATCACAATGTGTCCATCTTTACACGGGTGCTAGAACATTGAACTTGGGATGGAAGGCTTGCCGGCAAGTGTCTTTAACTGCTAAGCCATCTCCCCACCTCCTCTTTATAAGCCATCTCCCCACCTCCTCTTTATGTTTTTTAATCTCTTTATTGTACATTTTTCATTGTTTTCATTCATCATTCATGGTACTGTGTTTCATGTTATGTTTTTATATAAGCATATAAAAATTTATATAAGCATAAAATGTACCTTGAGCATATTTCCTCTTTCCTCCCTACCCCATTGTGATGGTTAAGTTTTGTTGTCATTTTGAGCCCTTTAGTAATCCATAGTAATCTTGGGTGAGTCTCATAGGTTGCTTACAGGAAGGATTAACTAAAGGAGAAGTTTCCAGAGTGAGCCCTTTCCAAGAGCCCTTTCTCTGTAGGGTGCAGGATGTAAAGAATCTTGAAGGAAAGGAAATCTCTCTCTTCTCCCCCCCCACTTGTTTGCTGGTGTGTGTGTGTGTGTGTGTGTGTGTGTGTGTGTGTGTGTGTGTGTGTGCATGCGTGCGTTATTGGTGATAGCTTCTCTCTCTCTGGGCCTGTGAAAGGGAGCCTGTTTCACTATTATGGAACTTCTCCTGAATCTGTAACTTCAATAAATCCTTTCCTCCCATAACTGTGCCTGGTTTGGAGGTTCATCCCAGTGGAGTGTGGCTGACTACAGCACCAGCTTTTCTTAATCCCCTCCCTCCTGTTAGTCCTTTTTTTGTTCTGCCAGATTAGTTTGACTTGTGATCATTACTGAGCAGTGTTAACATGTAGAATGGTTTCTATTCTGGGTTTGTCTGATTATCTCACATTTTCAACACAAGCTAAGCGTTTTTGGCCAGAAGACAGCTGAGGTGATACCACTTGCTGTATCCCATCTAGAGATGACTCTGGAGTGTGGCCAGTTGGTTAAGTGGTGGCCACCAGAGTCTCACATCCAGGTGCATCTGACCTTTCATGACTAGCAGCAGTCTTAGCAGTAGGCTGCAGATCATGCCACTCTCCTATTCTATTCAAGTTTCTCCCAGGGACTTTCAGCCTTCACTGGTGATTCTTGCCTGAATTAATCACATTGGGGATATTTCTGAGGGGTTGGCAGGTCAAGGGTGACTTTGATGGGCTGACGAAAATACTTGGAGCGAATGCTGGCCTCTGGGAACCTTTCACTGACTTACTTTGGCAGGAGGTTCTTGTGGGAAGTTCAAGTGTGAGGAGCTGGTAGAGGGTGGTCATATTAAAAGAATGCTGAGGGCTGGAGAGATGACTCAGTGGTTAAGGTGTCTGCCTGCAAAGCAGAAGGACCAGAGTTTGATTCCCCAGTACCCATATAAATACAGAAGCACAAGGTGGCACATTTATCTGGAGTTCGTTTGCAGTGGTTGCAGGCCCTGGCAACCCATTCTCTCTCTGTGCCTGCCTCTTTCTCTCTCTTAAATAAATAAATAAATAAAATTTAAAAAATATTGCTGGTTATGGAATAAATAGTATAATAGCTTATTAACTATGTGACCTAGCAGCTCTTTATTCCCTGATTTTTGAGTCCCATAACTGTAAGAGTAGGTTAACTTATTTCTTTTAAGTTATAATGACATAAAGTGTTAAGAGCCTAAAACCTGGTAACATAACTGCTCATTGGTAAACACACATTACTACTATTTATTTATTCATTTATTAGCAGAGAGAGATAGAAGAGAGACATGGAGGGAGAATGGGCACACAAGGGCCTTCAGCCCCTGCAAACAAACTCCAGATGCATGCCTCACTTGATGTACCTGGCTTTATATGGGCACTGGAGAATCGAACTCCAGGTTGTTAGGTTTTGCAGGCAAGTGCCTTAACCGCTGAACAATCTCTCCAGCCCAACACTTACCAGTTTTTTTTCTTCATGCCTGCTGAGTAGGGATTGAAGTGGCTTCTTATAGTTTCCTCCATGAAATCCATTTTCAGTGAGTCTCTGCCAGAAGAGAGTCCTCTTCTATTACTGCTACCACAGCAGACATTGGCCTTCAAAGGCACAGTGCTTTCAGCCTGGCAGACTCATCAGCTGGCTCATGGCCAGTACAGAGCTGAGAACAGTCCATCTTATAGAGGCTATGTCAACCTGTCAGTCAGAGTCAAGGAAAAGAAAGTGTATAGTTAAAACAATAACACGTGGTGAGAAGGGCTTGGTTATTAACCATGTTTGAAGAGCCATGGTGTGTGTGCTTATGTTCCATGAAGAAGATTTTAAAATTAGACTCTTTAAACTTTATGCTCATGGGATGAGGACATAGCTCAGGTAGTAGAGTGCCTGCCTAGCATACATGGGCCCTGGGTTCAATCTCCAGCAGCAAATGAACCAGGTATGGTGGTGCATGGTTGTAATCTCACCACTTGGTTGGTGAAGGCCAGAGAGCGGGAGTTTAGGGTCATGTTCATCTAATGAGTTCATGGGAGCCTGAAATACATGAGATTCTGTCTCAATAAAAAAAGTAAACTCATGTGATTTCCTAGAATGATATTTTTTTTTACATGCTGGGATTACAAGCGTGTGTCACTATACCCAGCTTCTTACTTATGCTTGAAAATTTTCCTTTCTTTCTCCCCTTCCTCTTTCTTCTCTTCTCCCTTCCCTTCTCTTCCCTCCCCTCCTTCCCTCCCTCCTTCTCTTTCTTTTCTTTTTGCTTTTGAGACAAGATCTCATGCTCTAGGTTGGACTTGAACTTTCTGTGTAGCCAAGGATGACTTTGAACTCCTGATACTCCTGCCTCAGCCTTCCAAGTGATGAGATCACAGGTATGTGTCATCACACCCAGCTAGACTTGAAATTTTCCAAGAAAGTAAGTCTTGAGGATTCACAAAGATGTTTATAAGGAGATGAACACATTTTTAGCTTCATTATGGTAATCATTTCACATTTTATACATATATCAATAAATAATACACACACAATTTTGTCAATGATACCTCAAAAAATCTGAAAAAATAAAAATAATCCCAAATCTTTTTTCAATTTGTACAAATACAATGAAAATGGTTAAAAGTTCTGAAGAATGAGTAAATGGCTTCCTAGGGTACCTAACAGGCTCAGGGGAGTCCAGAAGTTCTTTCCTATGGAAGAGGCCTTGGATGGAACTCTGCAGAAGGTCTGCAGTGAGGAGGTGGGAGAGGAGGCCTTGCGGCTAAAGCATGGTGATCAAGGTGAAAAGGGAAGTGACATCACCTCAAGATTGCTCTCAAGAAGACAGATGTCTATGGACGTGTATGTTCTACGTGGATTTTGATTTTTTTTCAGAACAATGGGAAACATCTAATTTAAGCAATATGTTCAAAGTAGATAACACAATGAGCTGTTTCCTTTCATTAAAATTATTGAATTTGGGTGCAGGGTATGGTGTGATTTGTTTATAACCATAGCACTTTGGAGGCTGACACGGGAGAAAGGAGAGTTCCAGTCTAGCCTAGGCTATATTACCACAAGACCTTGTCTCAAAAAAGAAAAAGAAGCAAACAACCCCTGAACAACAATAACAACAACAAAAACACACTGCCACCCACCCCCCGGGGGTGGGGGGGAACCAACTCACCTCAAAGCTATTACAACCAAAATGCCTCTTTAATCCTTTTAGAGTTCATGGAGATTTTTCTTTCCAGCTAATCAATCATAGTCTCTACACTCTTTTTTGAAGAATCCTTCTTTTCCCCATTGATCTATTGTTTACTCCTCATGCAGTGAAATTTTATATGTAACTTGATCTTTTATGCAGTAAAATGATTTAATAAGACCTGTGTGTTGTGGTCTTACTCTCATCTCAGAACTTCATACATTGAAGCCCTTGGGAGGCGGGGCCTTTGAGGGAGTGATTAGGTCCTCATGAGGGTGGAGCCCTTATCAAAGAGGCCTCAGAGAGTTGCCTTATTCCTTCCACCATGAGAAGCATAGTGAGAGGGTGCCTACTGTAAATCAGAGAGATACTCAAACCAGAAAATGAATCTGGGTTTTGATCTTGAGATTCCAAGACTTCTGAATAGTGAGGACTTAACTGCTGTTGTTTATAAGCCGTCAGGTTTATGGTATTTTTTCTGACTGCCCAAATTGACCAAGGCACTTGCATGTTTTTTTTTTCCTTCTTCCTAGTCTTACATGAGGGGAGATATATTGATTCTTGATGTAGGCCATATTTACCCTCATTCTTGGTATCTTTATTCTAGGTGACCTTGTAGGTTTTATAACCCATTTGGAGCCTTTTAACTGGAG
Source organism: Zapus hudsonius (assembly GCA_004024765.1). Lineage (NCBI taxonomy): Eukaryota > Metazoa > Chordata > Mammalia > Rodentia > Dipodidae > Zapus > Zapus hudsonius. Next base: position 60,155 of record PVHP010004408.1, on the reverse strand, counting down.
AGCAGAGTGCTGTGTACAGTCTGGAACCAGCTCTGTTTTACCATGGTCTTTGTTGGAGATGGGTCAAAAGCAAGCTTTGTCCAGTCTCTCATCTTGGTCATCTTCTTATGAGGTTGAGAACTTATTTTGTACTATGCAAAAGTAATGCAAATAATTTCCCTGTTCCAAATTTCATATCCTACAGAGTGCACTGCTCACCTCCTCATTCTTCTGGGCTTAATCTCTTCAGTGATGAGATTACTATTTGGATCAACATGCTCGCAATCCCATTGTATCCTGGAAAGTGAAGGTGATTGGAATTAATGCAGAATTAGTACCAGAAAAGAAGTACTGAAATATAGGACTGTTCTCAGTCATTGAAGGAGGAATTTCCTTCCTTTTATGTGCAGGACCCAGATTGTGGGCTGTGGGGCACCTGTGTTGAAGAGGTAGAGAAAGTTGTCTGATTCTGTTGCCCCCTTGTTCTCTGATTTAGGTCTTGATTCTTCAAAGGATCTATAGTTAGAAAATCTCTCTTTAGGTCTTTGGAGTGTTTGTCAGCTTTCCAAGAGATGATGAGGCAGTGAGCATAATCATGACTTGCTTAGGGTTTGCTACTGTAATTCAGAAATTCTTTTAAATAAATCCTTCTGCATTCATGCAATGTCTTGGGTACACACTCCCAGCAAATGACTACTTGATTTATGAGCCACTTGTGATTTGGTTCTTTTATGTGAGTGAGATGTGTGCTTTTTTGACTGGAGACTTTTTTTTACTAGGTTTATGGAAATGACACTATTATATACATGTGTTCATACGGCTTGTGTGGATTAGATATGATGATTTGAGTTAATTATCCTTTATGCTGAAAACATAATGTAGCGAGCTAGTCATGATGCTATATACCTGTAAATCCAGTACTGAGAGACTGAGGCAGGAAGATTGCAAGCTTGAGGCTGGCCTGGACTGCAATAGCCAGAGTCTGTCTTAAAACAAATAAAGAACAAAACAAAATGAAGCAAAAAACCCCAAACAAGCCAATAATACAAACCCTGTGCAGTGTGTGGGGCATCATCTCTGTCCATATAAGTTTGTAAGGAGCACACTTTGGTTTAGTGAAAACATAGGCCTGAGGCCTTTTCCAGAGAGTTGCTTTGCAAGTCAGAGTTTAATTGGGAATGTCTCCTTCACCAACAATTTGCTGCAATTTTCTACCATGTTTACTTGGTCACTGCTCACCCTGCTGAAGAGACTGGTGACGGTTGGGTAATGTCTGGAACTGTAATTTTGTTGAAGGGTGTAAAGCAAACACTTATTACCATTTGTGATGCTCTATTTACTTGGTTGCTTATTTACTATCTGCATCTCAGTCATCTGGAAGGATATTTAGTTCTAGTGTATGCAGATAGGGTCCTGGTGGCTTCCTTTGGAGACTGCATCTGCAGGTTCCTTCCTCCTGATTCTCTGAAGAGGAAAGATACTTCCTTCCCATCTTACTTTCATTCTGGCCTCTACCCTTTCCACCCAACAAAACCCAGAGCAAGAAAATGGTGGAGACTCTTGGCCAGCCATAGAGGAAGGTGAGAGGGAGCACAGGCTCAGGCAGAGAAGTTGAGGTGCTCAGGGAGCTGTAGCGAAGAGGGAGTGAGTCAGGATTTGCCCTCACTTGCCAAAGTGAACATGGTAGATAGACATCGAGCTGGTCATGTGGCAACAGCAAAAGAACCATTTTGTGCCATTCTTTGGGCTCTGTACTTTGTCATTTAAGAGTCAGACTTCTCTGCTAATGGTTTGTGTCTGTTTTCTCAGAAGCTGGAGGTTGGGTCATTTTCAGCAAGTGGGATAGAGGTTATCTGGAAATTTTGAGAAATAGGGAAAGTAAAAAAAATAGTTGTCATTAAAGTGGAATAGAAATTTGACTAGAGAAAACCCAGAAGGATTTCCAGGCAGCCAATGTTGCATTGTTTGGAAATTATAAATGTGTATGGCACAGACCCAATACCATTTAGTATCACATTCTCCAAGGAACCGTCTGTGATCATAATTCCTTAACTTTGATATCTCCTCCTGATCCTCTTGTGGAAATTTGGCCACATGTTATATTTCTTATAATTCTCACCTGAACAGTGGTTCCTTGCATCTGTTCTCTCAAGGACAAACACTTCTGTTCTCTGTCTTTAGTGTTGTGCGTTTTCAGGTTAGGCTCTGGGTAATATTTGAATGAACTGAGATGGGTGTGGAGAATGAGAGGTGGCTTGGATAGCGTATTGTCATAAAAGCTGAGGCGTAGAAAATGTTAGGAAAGAGCAATAGTCAGTAGTAAATGCTAGGAAAAGAAAACCAAGAATGAGAAGGATTGCATATAGTGTGAAGTCCCTGCAGGCCTTGGAGGAGATCTGAAGTTAGATCCCAGAGACTTATGAAAAGAATGCATGACAACATCCTCTTTCCTCAAAACAGTGCAGCTTCCAAATCATATTGACTCTCTTCCAAATCATCTAAGTTTAGAAGAAGTTAAGAAAAATCATGTTTACTTAAACATTTAAGCAAAAACTAACAGTTGCTGTGTTAAGATAACTTAAACTGTATAGTAATCCAGAGAAGTAAATCTTCTCATGTAATTTATATGGGAGAGAGTTATACATTGTAAGGAAGTCCATTAAATACAGATATTTGTATGTTTTAAATTATTATCTGGAATAGAGTTTAGGAAGTAAACAAAAGCCAACTTCTAGGTCATGTCTGCAAATACTATCTTTTCACTTTCTAGAGTGGAGTGATTTTTAGAAAGCTGTGTTTTTCTGTAGTCTGACACTTTTCAACAATAGCTTGGCTTTTATAAAACAGTTTGAGGTCCCATATAAATGTTTCTGAATAGTACTATAACATTATTTCCTTCTACTCTTTCCCTTGCACTGTTCTTTTTTCATGTTTTTAAAATTGTTAAAAAGTAGAAACTATGAACAAGTCTTGTGTTGGTACCCCTATTTCCCTTCTCTCTGTCTCCAGTTCACTGAGATCCCTCCTCAGTGTGATTGCTGGAACGCTTCCTGGGATGGAGGGCTATGACTTGTGTAGGCAGGAGATTTTGAGGGGGGCAGTGCCTCTGGATGTTTCCCACTGCCATGGCTCCTACAATCTTTCTACCCCATTTCTGCAAAATTTCCTGTTGTGCTTTTAAGAGTCTCTGGGTTTCTGCTTTGGACTGTCTTGAGTATCCTCAGCGTTTGTCTCCATTACCTTGCGTTGGTTGTCAGACTTGCTGTGGAAGCAGCACTCTTGCTCATCTCACCACTTCCTCTATGGTTTCATTTGGGCCCTAGATGATGAGTTAGGGGTGGCTCATCTCCTGCTTGTGAGTCAGCCATCATTTCAGGTCTTGTTGGTAGAATTGAGTTATCCATGGTTCTTGCTGCCTTCTGAAAACTACAAACAGGATCTCCAATGGAGAATGAGATCAGTGTAGGTTAAATGGGACAAACATTGTTAATTTTAGCGAGACTTTAGTGGATATAACCTCTGTGTAGGTCATGGTTAGTGGGGGCTTCCCTTAGAGTCTGGGTTCTTGTTCTCCATAAGGATTTGCCTTGGATCCCAGTTCCATCTATGGGTTCTTTGCCACTGAGCGGATCTCTTAGCCAATCAGAGAGCCATTGGTTAAGTGCCACTATTGCACAGGTGAGTACTTCTTCCCTTGCTGGTCTCTGCTGTGTAGCAGTGACCTCAGCATTCTCAGACCATCGCTGTTATATAAAAGTCTCCTCTGCTTTCTCTGAATATCACTGGCCAATTTCCCCTGGCAGCTCATGTAGTGATTTGCCACAGTTATTGTCTACAATTTATTAGGTTTCTTCTCCATAAAAAACCATGAAGTAGATATATCTTCATTATTTTCATTGTGAGACTTATATTTTAGTCCCAGAGGTATTGCATTTCTTTTGTTCCTTTTAACCTAGTCTGTTGTGATGGAGACAGGAGGAACATTTGGATTTCATTTAATTTCCTAGTTTTCCTGGAAGACAATGGTATTTCTTTTCTACTGGGTAAAAAGACAGGCACTTAGGTTTACTCCTTACAGGAAGTCTGAGTGCTTAGTTCAATCTTTTGTACATGCCAGATATTAAAGTATTGAACATCAAAAGTCTTTATTGATCTTGTTAGGAATTGATTTTACTCATTAATCATGTGATTAAAGTTCTTTTAGCATCTATTATATTTGAGTGTATTTGTTCTTAGGCTGTTAAAAAATTTCCAAGATAGAAGATAAAAATTGGTTGTTTTTATTGACCAAGTATGTACCTTTGCAAAAGAGATTATGTAAATAGATTTCTCCTAAATTGTTATGTATTTTATAATGGAATTCTTCTTCACTATTGACAATTAGGCTGTAACAAAAATTATTGCTACAATATTGTCTCTATCATATTTTTTTATGTGGTCCTGGGCATCTTGTATATGTATGCTAAACATGCACTCTACCACTGAACTACATCTCCCAGCCTTCTGCAATGTGTTTTTCTGGGGGTGGAGGAGTGGGTGCATTTATGCTTGCAGTGCATGCTAGGGAGAGGATCCAGGATCTTCAATATGTCAGGGTTGACCTCTAGGATACACTCCCAGTCCTATTTGTGTGTGTTCGTGTAATGTGTGTGTGTGTTCATACATATGTGTGGCAGACCAGAGGTTTATGTTGGGTATCTTTCTCAATGGCTCTACATTTTATTGTTTGAGACAGGGTCTCTTGGTAAACCTAGACTTCACTAATTCAGTTATTATATTTGTTGGACAGCATACCCCAGGGATCTCCCTGCCTGCCTCCCCAGCACTGAGATTACAGTCATGTGCCACTTTGCCTGGCTTTTTTTTCAAGGTAGGGTCTAAATCTAGCCCAGGCTGACCTGACATTTACTCTGTAGTCCCAGGCTGGCCTCAAACTCAGCGATCCTCCTACCTCTGCCTCTCAAGAGTAAAGGTGTGCACAACCACTCCTGGCTTTGCCTACCTTTTAGGTGTGCTCTGAGGATTTGACTTCAGTTCTTCATATGTGCTCAACAAGCACTTTATCAATTGAACCATCTCCCTGCTCCCCCTCCCCCGGGTTATGAATCAAATCCATGACTCTATAATGTGAGATAAACATTCTATCACTGGGCTATCCCCTAATCTCAGACTGTTTTTCTATTTCTATTTTTATTTTATTTTTTTGTGGGAGAAGGGATGGGTTTGTTTGAGTATGTGTGTGAATGCCAGGGATGGAACCCAGAACTGCAATTTATTTTTAAAGCTATAAAGGTAGTCACAAAATAGTATTTCTATCATGATTTCATTTTTGTATATATTCTTAAACCTATTTTCCTGTGTGTTTAGAAACAAAAAAGTCTGAAAGAATATATGTCAAAGATGTTATCAGTGGTGATGTGAGTATTAGACAAAACGGTGGATTTCCTTATAAGATAACAGAATCTAAAAATTATAATTTTGAAAATAACCTTTCTTGTTTAAAGGACTTTTAATGAAAATTTTATACTTATAATAATTTAATTCATTTTTTTGGGTATCTGTATGTAGGATTGATACAGGGTCTTTCTATATAGCCAAGATTGACTTTGACCTTGCAAACCTCCTGCCTCAGTACCCCCCTCCCCCACTACACCCTGAAGTTCTAGGATTCGGAGGACATGCGCTACCACACCTGGCTCTAACTTTCTTTTTGCTTAGCTCATTTTCACTTCATAGAGATATATTTGGAAAGACTGAGAAAACAACTTCCCAAATGTGATTCGTTTTGTAGGGCTGAGGCAAGGGAGCAGGGCTGAGAGTGAGGACTGGGCGAGGCTTGCACCCTTTCAAATTAGCATAGAGAGAAACCAGTTGGCAGAAAAGAAGGCTGGAAGAGCCGGGTATCCCTACTCCACTCTGAATCAGGACACTGGCACGGCACATGGGGTGTCAGAAGGTGACCTGTGCTCATTGTAATACTAAAGTGGATGTCTTCGGGTGGACACTTAAGATGTTAATGATATGTGTGATGCACGAAATTGAATGTAGAACTAAACTGCATGTCCAAAATCATGCCTGGAAAGGCCTGTACTGTGCAAATGAGCCAAGGGAAAAAACAAGTCAAAATGTGACATAAAAGTCATGGTCCTTTGTACAAGTTGCCATTGAATTACTGGACTTCCTCTTCGCTGCAGGTGCTGCCTTCCTTGGAAACATTCCTTTTTCTAATAAACACCCTATTTCTGCTACTCTCTACTTTCCTAGGGCACAAGAAAGGAGTTCTACCCTTTGGGGGTTCCTGCTGAACTCTCATATCTGCCAATGTTAGTTAGTCATGAGAGTTATATCATTGTTGGAAATTTTATTTATGTTGGGATCAGAAAATAAGCTAATCATTAGGACCAGGAAATCAAGACTTCTAAACTAGATCTAGGCTTAGAATATCAAGATAGGCCAGTCAGTCAACCACCACGGGACTAACAGGTAGATGAGTTCATCGAGTGGATTGCTGGTCTGGAAATGCAAACTGAAACACAGTTCAAAGTGGTAAGTAGGCATGGTCAGACCGATGTTTTCATAGCCGCACAGTGAATACTGATCACCTCATTGAGGAGGGCCCTCAGTGGATAGCTGTGCGGAGAGGAGATGTAACAGTATAGCCTGAAGGGAACATGACCAAATTAGAATACGCTCATATATTAAAGTTATCAGTTAAAACATGCACACTGAGAGGGATGTCAGGTGAAATATCCTTTAGTAACACTGGTCTCCTGCATAGGAGAAGCTGAACGACCTGAAGAAGACAGGGAATGCCTTACTTTGCATACTTTTGAAGGGGAGGGGTCTTCCCTTGCTTACTAGATGAATGCTTTGGGGCTACTTGGGCTGCTGTGTAGAAATGATATAGAAATGTTGGGTGCTCTTGAGAGTGAGGGAGCCTTTCTTGAGTCCAATAGGCTTTTAAACTTAGAACTTAGGGTTCTGGGTGCTCATAATCATACAAAACTTCTACTGAGTCAGTTCTCTCCAGGTTCTTAAGAATTCGACAAATGAAATCCATGGACCACAGATGGTGAGGTTTAGAAAGATTTTTTTTTTGTAACTCTTAAGGAAAGAAGACAGAGTTCCTGTATAGCAGGAGGGATTTCTAGAAATGGGATACTGTTGAAGGTTACTGCCTTGGAGTTAATAAGGCTTTATTAGACGGGGAATGAACTGGTCAGTCCAGTTCCCATGCCAGGTGTTCAGGAGCTTGGCAGTTTTCAGGGCTGGTTTCCAGGAAAAGGGAACTTCCTTTAGGGAAAAAGAGATAAGGGAAAATGGTGGTACCATCATAAGATTTGCTCATACAATGTATCTAATGAAGGATAATAAAGATATATAAAAAAACAACAATGTGGAGACTGCTGAGGACTTCTTTAGGAAAAAAAGAGATAGAAAAAAACAAAATTCCCACTAAAAAACTCAAGGACATTTCCCACTTTTAACAACTGTTCACTTTTGGGGCCCTGCTACCCTAAACAGCCTAGCCAATTTCTATTTCCTGTTCTTCATCATTAGGAGCTTTTCAAAGGTAGATTGGATATAAGCCATAAATCAGGTTGCTTTGTGTAGGAAGCTGATCCTGTGTTCTCATCATCACAGCAGGGAGACTCTCTGTACTTGGGATGGGAGGCAACATCTGTCCTCTTAAAGCGATAGCCTATGTGATCTCTCAGTTTCTGTGTATAGATATGAGTTTGATGTAGACACTAAGGTTGTGGTCATGTTAAGAGAAAAATGAAATGGGTGTATATCAGAGAAAGTATAGTTCTCACTGGTAAATTGGCTCAGGTTAATGGAATTATTCTCTGAAACCACTCAAATGTATAGATGAATGTAGTATAAGCACCTCGAGTAAAGGAAGACCCTAAATAATATGACAATATAATTCAGCTCACATACAGTTAAAAAATAGCTAAAACACACCCTATCATTTGGGATACATTTAAAAATGGTAAAGCTCTAAGGAAGGGAAGGAGGTCGTTTTCTGGAAGGTTTCTTCCTGAAGGAGGGGTATAACCAGAAAGGGAATGGGGAGACTGCAGACTGTTGACAGGACTCTGTTTTTTTTTTTTTTTAACCTAAATGACAGTTACACAGGTACTTCATAATTATTTATTATGATGTACATATAGAAAGGCACGATTTGGAGAGAGCAACCTGCATAGTGGGAGGGTGATATGAAGAGACACAGGATGATGATGGCCACGGGAGAGGCCTGGAGCCCATCTCCTCCTCACTGTTCTCAGGAGGACTCAGACCTGCCGACACCCTGGTGGTGAGTTAACTCTTCTTTACTTCGCACCGTTGACAGTGTTTTTGATGCCAGCTTTATTAAAGTAACACACTTTGGAAGACTGATTTTACTTCATCTTTTAATCAGTGACCTGTTTTGGGGTTTTGCAAACTAGAACAAGCACAGTTACTTTTCCCGTGTGATTTAGGAATTTCTAATTAAGGTGACTGAAGAAGGATGGGAGCAAGAATATGGTTTATTCTGGTCGTCTAGCTTTTCTTTAATGTAGTGGTTCTCTAATTATCCTTCTGAGCTTTGATAACTTGTTTTTTATTTTATTTTTTGGTAAAACTCTATTTTATAAGATTCCATAAGTATATTTGTAGGTGTTACTTAGGCAACAAGTTACATTGTACAATTGAAATCCTCTAGGCTCTTATATTACTTTTCTTGTGGCTGTGATCAAATACCTGGCAAAAGCAAATTAAAGGAGGAGGATTTATCTTGATTTACAGTTTAAGAAGGGACACAGTCCATCATGACCAGGAAGGCATGGCATTCTGAATGTGATGCGGCTGGTCCCTTTGCAGCCATAGGCAGGAAGCAGAGAGAGGTGAATCCCGCTGCTCAACGAGCTCTCTGCTTTGTTTGCAGTTCAGAACATCAGCCCATGGAATGGTGCTGCCCACACTTAGGGATGTGTCTTCCACTTGATTTAACTAAATCTACCCCCCCTTCACAGACGTGTGCAGCTGTTTGTCTCCTAGGTGATTCTAGATCCTGTCAAGTTGACAACACAGACTCATTCAAGTTCCCTATGAGGTTGGGAGCTGTACAGGATGGAAGATCCCTTTTAGCATAATTTCACCCTGTTTTGTCTCTGTTGCAGGGTTAGAAGTGGAAGACCTTTCATCCTGGATTGGTAACTTCTGGACTATAAAATGTGAAATGTAAAAGCATCCTATTCACGACACTCTACCTTTTAGTTTCTATATATAGCACCTGAGTCAAAATCTCCAGGGAATGTGCCCCAGTAATTAGAGATGGGTGAGAATTATAGGTCTCTTCCCCATCCCCTACCTCACACATAAATGTTCTTTATAAGAGAGCACAAAACACACCTAGAACATGCTTGCTAAGTTTGATCGAGTCTACATCTCCACCCTTTCAGGTATCCCTAGCTCCAGTTAAAAGATTTGGTTAAGGGAATTATGACTTATAGAGAGAGGATTCAAGTAAACTTGCAACTGACACTGGATAACCAAAACTTGCAAGCAAATTGTGTCTTCATGAGACTAAAGCCTTTGGTACTAATTCTGGATCTAGCCTTTTGAAAGTTGAAATTATAGGTTATCCCTTCTCATTTCTAGACTTCACTATTGCTTTTTTTTGTTTGTTTGTTTTCAAGGTAAGGTCTTGCTCTCACCCAGGCAGAACTGGAATTCACTATGTAGTCTCAGGCTGGCTTTGAACTCACATCAATCCTCCTACCTCTGTCCCTCAAGGGACTAAAGACATGTGCCACCATGTCTGGGGGTGAGGGAGAGACAGAGAGAGAATGGGTACACCAGGGCCTCTGGCTACTGTAAACCAACTCCAGATGCATGTGCCACTTTGTGCATCTGGCTTTATGTGGGCACTGGGGAATCTAACTTAGTCATTAGGTTTTGCAGGTGAGCACCTTCTCTCCAGCCCTTGAATATCTCAATTTCAACAAAACACTTATTTCTTTTTTCCTGTAGTATATGTGATATGGTATGTGTATGTGATATGTACAGTGTATGCACATATATGCCTGTGCACGTGCAGATCTGCTCCCTGTTGAGTGTTCTTCTCTCCTGCTTTTCTTTTATCCTTGAAATAGAATCTCTCACTGAGCTTGGAGCTTCCATTTTTGGTCAGACCCGCTGGTTAGCAAGCTCAGCTGTCTGTGTACCCAAAGGACTGGTGATATAGACATGTGTGTACATGACCAGCTTTTTTTTTTTATGTGTGTTGATGCTGGAGATGGTACTCATGTGGTCCTAAGCCCTCTCAGGTCCTCATGTTGTGTAGCAAATGCTCTTAGTCATGAAAGCATTTCAAATGTCCCAAAAGCTTATTTCTAATATCTATTGTTATGAACAATAACTCAGCTATCAGAAGTAAAAATAGCCAAAAGCTTAAAATTACTGTCATGTCATGTGGCCTTTTGATTGACTTTCATATTGGAGTGTAAAAAATTTCAGATCCTATAACAGTAACCATAATTCAGACCATCTAACAGTAACTCCCCAACACTTGTTTCAGGTTCTTGTTGAGTCTTTTTTTCTCCTGCAATAAACTTCCTTATCCTGGGAGTACTCACAGTTATAGCATATTCTTGGCTTTCTTTTAGAGTTTCAGTTTTTACTTTCTCATTTTTCCTCCTCCCCACCATCTGACAGCTTTGTACATGTTTTAGCATTTCAATATCCCAAGAAAGGATCTTGTTTAGTTACTTAAGCACTTCATATCTTATTAAAATATATTATTTATTTATTCATTTGAGAGACAGTGAGAGAAAGAGGCATATATATATGTATATATATATATATATATATATATATATAGAGAGAGAGAGAGAGAGAGAGAGAACAGACATGCCAGTGCCTCTAGCCACTGCAAACAAACTCCAGACACATGCACCACCTATGCATCTGGCTTTACATGGGTACTGGGGAATCGAACCTAGGTCATTAGGCTTTGCAGGGAAGCACCTTAACCACTGAGCTATCTCTCCAGTCCCCACTTCATCACCTTTTTTCTCTTCTTAGGTTAAGTTCAGTTCTTCATGTTCTTAAGGGCACTGAACTTTCTTGTGTCCAGTCTAGAGGTTTCAACTTTAAGACAGGCACCAACTTCCAGTGCAAATAAATAGTTGTCACGGTTGCAGGATACATTTCTAAAGGCTGGAAAGGTAGGTGCAAAAAGCTATTTATGGACCCTTTGTTGTTGAAATGAAGATAGTTTCTCTATCCCCCGCTTTCTTGGCCCATTGAGCTAGTTTTTAAAGAAAACATCATTTATTATTTCTGCATATGGGCACATGTGCCATGGCATGCATGTGGAAGTCAGGTGACAACTTGGAGGCTCTAACCTTCTTTGAGATGAAGTCTCTTGCTGTTGGGAACAAACTTCTAACCTGCAAAGGAACTTCAGGCTAGCTGGCTCAAGTGCTTCTGATTCTCTTGGCTCTGTCTCCCATTGTCATGGGCTCCTTGGGAATCACAGATGCATGTGCCATTTGGATTCTGGCTTTATGTGGGTGCTGGAGAAGTGAACCAGGCCAGCAGGCTTTGCAAGCAAGTGCCTTTAGTTACTGAGCTCCAGACAAACTCTTGCTTTGTAGCCCTAGCTAGTCTCCAATTTGTAATCCTCCTGCTTCATTCTTTTGAGTGCTGGGATTACAGTCCTGTACCACTGTGCCTGATTCAAATCATTTCTAAAGCTCCTTCCCAGTGTTTTCTTTGATGTTTGAAACAACACAATGGCATAAAGGCCACAAACCAGAGAGTCTAGTAGAATTCACAAATGTGGTTAATTAAACTCACTCAACTCATGTTTATAGAGCATCTGTCAGACATTCTGCTAGACTCATCATCAAGTCATCCAAAGAGCAAGTCTGGTGGGAGACACATGTAAATAAATGATGACAATGGTTATGAGACAATGACTGCTTCTCTCTATGGCATAGGTTAATTAGGACAGGAAGCCTGGAAGTGACACTGGGGATGGCCCTCAGAGAACCTAACCAAAGGACTTATGCTTAAAGAAAAAGAAAGGAATACGCTGTCACAGGATTTATGCTCAAAAGGAAAAGAAAGGAACACACTGTTGTCTGTATTTTCTCATACAGTAGCTATCATAGGAGTTAAATAACAAAAAATGCACACACTTTTGTCACGTCCTGCAAATTTCTTATGGCAGTGAGCAGAAATAACTTCTTGGACATTGACAAATTTGGGTTTAAAGCATCCACCTTAATTAAAGTATAAGAAATATGATAGTTGATATTGTCAACCGGATAGGATCTAGAATTATTTAGACAAATCTCTAAGCACCTCTGAGGGAGTTTCTGGATTGGGTTAATTGATAGGAAGACCTGCCTAAGTGTTTTCCATGGGCTGGTGTCTTGGACTGAAGAAAAATAATAAAGCTAGCTGAACGCTAGCCTTCATCTTTCTCTGCTTCCTGACTGTGGATAAATTGTGACCAGTTGTCTCACATTCATTGCACAATGCCTTCTCTACCATGATGCCATGATGGACTGTTTCTCCTTCATCTGTGAGCCAAAATTAACCCTTTCCTCCTTAAGTTGCATCTTATTGGGTATTTATTTGCTTTTTTTAAAATTTGAGACAGGGTTTCATGTTGCCCAGGTAGATCTGGAACTCACTATGTAGCCCAGGCTTACTTTGAACTCCTGGTCTGCCTGCCTTTGTTTCGCAAGTGCTGGCATTACAGGCATGTACCTCCAGGCTGGGCTCTGCCAGGCATTTAGGTCACAGCAACAGAAAAAGCAGCTAATACAAAAGGTATATGTTCCTCTTCATTGAAAACAACAGTATTTTATCCTGATATTTGAAAACTAATGAGTATGTCATTTTGCTACAGCAAATGATTTTTGATGTTAGAATTTACTGGAAAGAATTCATTGATTTAATTTGGAGGATTTATGAGCTCTCCTGGGCACTATAGAATTTAATAATCTATTAAGAGGTTTTTGATTACTCTCAGTGCTTGGGATCCAGTGATGCATCCCCTCAAGAAAGTGGGAGCGAGGGAATCTGATACCCTTTGAGAGTAACATTTTCCGGTTGCTGTGTAATGGAGCAGAGACAGACGACTACAGCTCTGTCAGACCCACTGACTGCAGGGACAGTCTGTGTATGAGAGAATGTGCTGGTGGTAATTGGGACAGGTCAGGTGTCAGAGCACAGAAGGATGTCGTTGGTGTCAATCCTCATGCATAGCTATTTTAAACTAATGCACAGTATATATCTCCTTTTTTATAGTTCCATTTTGCCTATCAGAACTAATGTATTAATAAGGACTTCTTTTTTGCAAGTTTTAAAAGTGGCTTAAGGACACAGAGGAGGTTACCTCTTATAAGTAAAAGCTCAATGGCCACCTGTTCTCAAGCACAGCTTGACCCTGACATTAAAGGGTGTTGTCAAGCAATATCTATCTCCCAGAATGTTCGTTCTGTTCACCTGTTGGAGTTCATCTTCAGTCACTGTTGTCTCCTCTAGGTGGCCCTTTGCAAGTCCCAACTATTCATTTCTTCATAGTCTATCAACTCCAATAATGACTGAGGAATATTGAGCCCCGGCACTAGTTAATCCTAACATGGACCTAACATGGACAGCCTTACAAACTATACATTCTCATAGTGGATGAAAGGTTCCAGAAGTGAAATGTTAGAATCAGAATATGAGGGAAATCATCCAAATAGGCAGAAACAACAGGTTTTTCTATAGCTCTGTTGTTTGATTCCTGTGTGCTAGGCCTCCAGGAAGCAGTTTTCTCTGTAAATGAATACATTGGTATTGTGTATGAGTGCACATGTGTGAGTGTGATTACATCCCTATATCCACACACACACATTCACATCTTATGAATGCTACCAGATGCACTCTGGGTGTGGCAGCTTAAATGAGGTCCCATCTCCTCCAGAGCTGAAATGGAAGTCTCACTATGAGACCCTGTGAAGTCGCTTATCTTCTTATGTTTCAGACTTACAGGCAGATTACTGCATCGTGTATATGACATGTCAGTTATCAAAAGGAGCATGGCAATAGGAAGGTGTGAATTACCCCAACAGACCAGCCCTTTCATCTAGCCAGTGTTGTAGTTAATCTAAATGCACTCTAGGCACCTCTGATTTGACTTATTATTTGAGAAGTAGCACTGTTATTTCTCCCATTCTTACATCACATTGTGCAAGTACAGCTCTGGATGAAATTCATTTCTTAGAAATGGCGCCTGTGGAATTGTGGGGTATTTTTGCCACCTTGTGTGGGCTGAGAATTTCTGGAATGGTTAGAGCAGAGGGGAGAGGGGCTGTTGAAGTGGTGACTGTGGGTGTAAGCTGGAGAGGAGGGAAGAGTGGCCCTCAAAGGAATAATGCTTCTGAGCTTAAGGGCACATGGGAACTCGTCCACCCCAGATGATAGATGTTTTCCTCTGGCCTCTTGAGTCAGGCAGTTGATTTGTCTGGAGACTAGGATGGCATGGAGCTATATCAGTTCTCTTTGTAAGGAAAATGAGTCATTTTCCTGGTGCTGGCTGTAGTTTTAAAAAATATTTAAAAAATATAAATATGAGAGAGCGAGAAAGAGAGAGAGAAAGAGAGAGACTGACTGACTGAATGAATGAATATAGGCACACAACGGCCTCTTGCCACTACAAACAAGCTCCAAATGCATGTGCTACTCCTCATATGGCTTTATATGGGTACTGGAGAATTGAAACCCTGCTATCAGACCTTAACCACTGAGCCAATTCCCCAGCCCCTGGCTGTAGTTTTTATGGGGACTGCTTTGAGAGCTTTTGAGGCATTTGCTTTGTGTCTTCATCTTTCTGTACCCCCTTAAGTCCTGAAATGTGGGAGTATGGGATTGCTTGATTGACTTGATTGAGCTGAAGTCCAGGAGAAAGCCACTAAAGACCCTTGCTGTGTGCCTGTCTCTCCTCGACCCTGCCTTGGGCTGTAATGGGCAGCATGCAAGGCTGATTAATTTGGACACATATAACTCCCTAGAATTTGATTTATGATTAAATACTGAGAAGAGAAAAATGTTGAAATTATTTTTATATTCACTTCTGTATTGGCATGTTGGTATAATATTAATATTACATTCATATTAATCTAAATTTTCCTTTGTGTGGGGCATTTTCTGTTGAGTATTGAACACATGCACATTAAAATACATCCACGACCTTGCCATATTTATCCTTTCGTAGTAGGCCTTGTGAATGTATCATAATAGTCTATGGAGGGGAATACTGTTCTAAGGAGTTATGTTGCATTTACCTTCTCATTGCTGGGACAAGACACCTGACCAAAAGCAGCTCATGAGAGGATCAGGCTTACAGTTTTAAGGGGAAGCTTCATGATGATGGAGGAATCTGGCTCACTTCATCAAACATTCATAGCAGAGAACCACCAGCCAGAGCTTGAGCTGGCTCTGAACACACAGCAGATGAGTAATTACCTTTAAGTATTTACTGTGTGCATACACTGCACTGCATCTTATTAGAAGGTGAATAAAATGAACTACCCAAAGAATCCTGTTGTGAGCAGTTTCCCATGTCAGAAGAGAGTTTTAATTTTCTTACATTGCTCTTTGGTCTTCCTAACTTTGGCTCTTAGGAGTTGGATTTGTTTTTCTCTGTGTTCAATATAGTTTTATAGTGTATGCATTTCTGTGTTATTTCTTGTTCAGCATGCTTTCCTTTTATTTATGCTTTTGTCTTCATGCACTTTCTCTGCAATTTGGCCTGCTGTTTTTATATGTTCACAAAAAAAGATAACAGTATCTTTGCTTTTCTGTTTTTCTAATGCTTCTTCTTAGGTTATTCTTGCATACTATTGAGGATGTTGTTCAGGTGTCTGAAAAGAGTTGTTTTTTTTTCTTTGAAGCTGTTTGGTTTTAAAACATATACATGTCTCTTGATTTCTGGCACTTACAATTTTAAAATGAAAACAGAAAAACTTTTTACATGTTTTATTGTAGGGATCTTTGATCAGTCAGTCAAAGGGAGAGAGTCATAAAAAGGCAATGAGAACATTCCCTGTGTAAGCTCACTAAGCTTCCAGTGAAGGGAGTACTGAGGAGCTCTCTGGTGCAGATGCCTATGGAAGTTTCCCTTGGGGTTTCTGTCATCAGCCACACTCACAGCACCTCCTCTATTATTTCAAATCCAGTTTCTTCATTTGAACAACTAGAAAGCCCTTACAGACTCCTGAGAAGCAACCTGACATAAGAATTTTAAGATTTCCCCTAATCCTTTGGCCATTCTTAATTTGAAAGAAATATTTTTAGTTCCCCATCTTTACCAAATCTCCCTGAAAAAACTTAAGTTGGTTTCCATGGATATAGTTACTCCTCCTTTGCTTTCAGATTTCTGTGATGTACATAGTATTGAATTATACAATTATGTGTAAGTGATATGATATTAATTTTATTATGAAAGTAGTTAGAAAAACATGTAGAATTGGTATAGACAGATTTGGGGGCACCCAACCTACCTGGAGGGAACAGTGGTGCTCAGGTGGCAGAGCTCCCAGGAGGCCCAGCAGGCATTGCAGTGTATGTGTTATGGCCATGTGGGCTGGTTAGGTGAAGGTGGAGTTAGAGGCTTGGCAAGAGAGCTTTTACTATAATGATCCTGACAAGCACAGGGACGTGGAGGATGGTTTTATGTTCAGTCTGTTGCCACAGTGCTGTTTTCAAGCCTTTATTTCTTTCATGTTTCTGACACTCATATTCTTCCTCAGATAACTAGAATGACTAGTCATTTCTCGATGTGATAGTTAGTTCTACACCCAAAGTTTAGTGATTGAATGTATTGTACTTCTTCACTGTGATTTCTGTTCTTTCTTACAGAAAAAAATGTATGATGAAAGATAACATTTGAAGTTTAGATTTCTTTGGCACAAATGTTCTTCCTCACGCTTAATAACTAAATTCATTGGCATATACATATTTCTTTAGGGGAGTGATTGCAAGATTAATAAGCAAGTCATTAATGGATAATAATTTGCTCTTTCAGATTTGTCTTACAGGAATAATACCCAGTGAATAAAAATATCTGTTTGTAGATTGACAATTTAGGGTGAGCTTTCACACATTTCTGTCACTCAGACCTTGCTATGTTCTGTGAAGAGGGATGGGAACAAGTATCCTCATTTTACACATTTGAAAATAAACCTCAGAGGCTAAATAGTTAGCTCATGGTCCTACAAGGGCTGAGCTTATCAGCCAAGAGTTTGGAAGTGTTCAATTTCTCTACCAAACCATCAATTTGGTTTTTTCGGACGGGGTCTTTGTATATAACCCAAGCTAGCTTCGAAGTCTCCATCCTCTTGCCTCAGCATACTGAGTGCTGGGATTATAGGTAGGTACCACCATGCCTGCTTTACAGTCCCTCTTTATCCCAGTTTAAGACTGTGGCGTGCTTATGAATTTTTGCCAGTATTCATTCCATTTGGGCAATAGTTCCTGACTTTTCAGATGACCATTTTTCATTGCTGGAATGACTTGATTTCTTTGGTCAGGGATATTTAGAAAGCCCTTCGGGCAGAAGAGATGACTCAGTAGTTAAAGACATTTTCTTGCAAAGCCTGAAGATTCAGGTTTGATTCCCTAGTACCCATGTATAGCCAGATACACAAAGTGGCATATACAGCTGCAATTTGTTTATAGCAGCAAGAGGCCTTGGCACACCTACTCTCTCAAATAAATAAAACATTTTTTAAAAAGAAAATCCTTTGTTTTTCCTCCTGTGGAGGTGAAATGATTTGGTATGGGGGTGTGGCTAGTACCCAAGTGAGTACTAAACTTTTATTTCTGGTAAGCTCTGATGAGTAGCCTGCAAGCTGCCTTATGGTCTCTCTCATAACCTGAGTTGTATCTAAAAAGTTTCATATGAAAATAAAGGTGCCCAATAGAAAAGCTTATGCTAAGTGACATCAAAAGTATCAGAATATGTTGGCTCATGTGATCATTGTATAGCTTTAAAAACTGAAAGTATTAATAGTAGTTTTTTTTCCCCTGAATATTTAAGGCTGGGCACGAATGCCATTGACTAAGTCTGTGACTATGAAGCTGTAGAATGGCACCGAGATGCAAGAGTCATCCAAGTGGGAATCATAGTCTCTCCTGAGTGCTATGTGGGACAGTTCTGAAGATGTCTTTGCTGATAGCTCTGAGGATTGCAGAGCAAATTACCCTTCCTTCCCGCTGTCCTCACATCATTCAGTGTTTGCATCACAATCTCTTGGGGTTTTTACATTTTTAAACAAGGTCTGCAAATGTGCATAGAGACCCTAAGATTTGATAGTCACTCATTCTTTCATTTCTCTTACTTGCTTTTTGTTTGTTTGTTTTTTCCAGGTAGGGTCCCGCTCTATCCCAGGTTGAACTGGAATTCACTATGTAGTCTCAGGGTGGCCTCGAACTCACAGCGATCCTCCTACCTCTGCCTCCTGAGTGCTGGGACTAAAGGCAAAGCATGTGTCATCACACCCAGCTCTTATTTGTAGAAAGTCTCTTATTAGCAGAAAGTTGGGATACATTCAGGCTAAATTGCTGTGTGGGAGTACGCAGGTTACAGGAGAACAATCTATAAAATAGAGCACCAATTGAAATTCTAGTCTATGCTAAAGTCTTTACACTTCCTTCTAAGTGGTGGCCAGCCATACCACACCCTGGCTTGTTCTCTGCCCTGGTTCATAGTGTCCCTGCTTTTCTCAGAAATTTCATAATTTCAAGCATGTATACCTCTCTGGTCTGGGGGGCAGGCTGAGTTTGCCACCACCTGATCCCAGATTCACTTGGGTTATAAACATTTTTTCATCTAGCTAGTTGGTCTCTGGGTAGGATGTTTGAGTTCCTCTTGGATTTCTTGCTTTCTATCCAGAACCGTTCCATCTCTAGCTTCCCACTATGACCCACACACCCACAGCACCTTCTCCTCCACACACACCCACAGCACCATCTCAGATTCTAAGTTGATACATTTCCAAGAAGCAAGGTATCTCTGAGTTGAAGAATAGTCATTTTCTTCCTTTCTCATAGGATGGAAATGAGTTTCAGCAAAACTGAACACAAAGGAATTGGCTTTTGCCTTCCAGTTTCCTGTCACTAGTTCCATTCTTCCTGCCCTGCATTTTGGGATGAGGTGGGAGAAATGAGGGATGTGTGTGCTTGTGACGCTTGGCTGCACTGGGCTTGTCTTCTCTCTGGCACCACCGCTGACACAGCCGTGCCCAGATCACACGAGGTTCAGAAAATGTTGACTCTGTAGTTCTCAGTCCCTAGTTCGAAAGTTGCCTTCTTGCTGTGGAAGATTATTTGCCATACTTTTTCTTGTTTTGTGTAGTCTCCATCTCCTCCTTAAACTTGTGGTGAATTCTGGGGGATCTGTCTAGGAACAGATTCTGTTGCTTATCAAGAAAAGATATTTTTATTTGTTCTCTTGCTTAAAATTTTGGAAAACAGATGGGATGGCATTGGATAAGCAGTAGAGTTTGTGAGGCCAAGAATGCATGCTTTCAAGATTTATGAGCTTTAGGCAGCCATGCTGGAAACGCAAAGCTCAGTGGGATTTCTGATCTCAGTTCGGCTTTCTCGTGTCCCTTTTCACAATACTGTCACAGTTCACGGTGGCAAACCATGCTCTTAGGTGTACCAGGAAAACCAATGAGCCCATGACTGGATAAAGACAGTGTGTTTCATGCGTTTTTCTAGAGCATTGCGATCAGGTTATGTGTCCCTAGGATGCCTTCACCGTCAGCTTCTTCAGTGTGATATTCATTCTGTCTTTGGCCATTTTGAAGCAGTTTTTTATTTCCTAAAAGCCTTGCCTTTAATATGACATATAGGTCTTAGGGCCTACACTGCTTTTCTAGATTGCTCAAAAGTGTTCACCGGTTATTAAGACTACATCCATTTTTTTCCCTCTGTGGTTATTTTTGAGATAAGTTTTAGAATGAAAAGTAATGTAGTTTGTTCCTCAAATATTGTGATTCCTTTGGAGGTTTTCTTTTTAACAAGCAATGCTTTTTTTGTTTTGTTTTTTCGAGGTAGGGTCTCACTCTAGCCCAGGAGGACCTGGAATTCATTATGTTGTCTTAGGCTGGCCTTGAACTCAAGGTGATCCTCTTACCTCTGCCTCCAGAGTGCTGGGATTAAAAGCAGGCTTTTGGGCTCAGATCTTTAACTGATGAGATCTGAGGCAGTGTATCACAATGAAAGACACAATTTCAGACATTCCAGACAGAAGTGAAGGGACACATGAACCCCGTTTCTGGTGGTTAGTCCTTGTGGTCTCTTCTAAAATCTCATCTGCTCTTCTAACACACTTTCCCTAAATGTTCTGTTGTTACTTTGTAATTCGAGGATCCCTGAGTTTCAGTAGGGGCTGTAGTGATGAGATCCATGGGCAAAGGGAGGGGATTGTGGCCAGGACTGTTTTGTACATTGGAGCGCAGTGTGCTTGAGGCTTACTATCAAGTTACCTCATGATCCATGTTAGTAGACCTGTGTCTTTTGGTGCTGTCCTGCGATGCATTCTATCAGCTCACCAAGACTCTTAGCTGTGGCTGATCAATGTGATGGTTATTACATTTCTAAGTGTTGATGTGTCCTTTTCTATCTATTATGTTGGAAGCAGCATTTCAGAAATAACAAAGCTTGTGTGGGAAACAGTCTGTATCAACCCATACCTAGTGTTGTACCATACTGACCTTGATTTTGAATTTTTTCGATTAGAGTCTTTGCCAGTTTTCTGAAAGAAACCCTGATTTCCACAAACTGGGAAGTCTAATTCTCCCCTGTGGTATTGCTGTGAGGAATGAAATGGATGAGGCTTCAAACCTGAAGCTTTAAAGGGGCCAGTTTCTTTTTTCAGCAGGTGAAGGAGGGTGTCCCTTCCCCCATAATCCTGATGATTTGTTTTCTTCCTCTTTGATGATCTGGGTAGACAAATTGGTGTAGGTTATGAGGGGGGAGCAGTACTCGAGGGATCTGCATGCTTTGTTCATTTAGTGTTTGCCATTTTTAATTTTGCTAGCTAGATCTGGGAGCGGTGTGGGAATTCAGGTAGGATTGGCTTTCTCATTTCAGCCTGCTCCCCCTTGACCACTCTAGCTAGGTCCTCCTCACCAGGTGAAGCCCCTGGGCCAGGCAAGTGGCCACATGCCTGCTGTGGAGATGTCTTAGGCTGGGGCAGGCAGTTGTGTTAAGCAGGTTCTTAGGAGCTACTTTTAGCTCTTTGAAAAATTTATATCTCAGAGCCCCAAGAATCCCTCCTGTGTCACAGCAGCTGGCCTACATTCTCCAGAATATGCTCACTCTCCTCTGATATTTATGGGATGGGATGAGGCATAAAAGAATAGAAGAGGATTCAGCTATTGTTTCAACCTTGGTTCTCTTTTCTATGTCTGAAATGATTCTTCTCTTTCTGAGGCTAAAAAGATTCTTCCTTTCTTTGGCTATGTATTATTTACAGAGGAGAAAAGTAACAAATCCCCCCCATCCTGTTTAACATTCAGTGAACTGAGACCTTACAATCCATAGTCACTATTGCTGCATACCTCACATTCATGCTGACATGGAGCAGTGCAGGGAATGTGGTAGGGGGGGCCTGTATACTGTAAGAACAAAGCAAGGTAAATGTGCTTTTTTTTTCTCACAACATGAGGCCAGGAGGACCTGACACACACAGCCAATTCATTTACTGCCAGACTGATGCTATCCTGTGGCCAGGAAACGTGTCTCTGAAGTAAGACTGTAAAGAGCTGATTATAAAGATGCTACAGGTGATACATACTCATTTCAAACTGTCTCATCTTATTTAGTTTAGAACACATACTCAAGACTTCTCAGCAGACACATTTCAAGTAAGAGCAGATGAGATCAGGATTCCGGAAACACGAGCCAGGATGAGGTAGCAGATGCCCTGGGCCAGGCAGGTCATGGGGATACAGGGTACAGTTAGAACAATCATCGTTTTACATAGGATATTATATTTTAGTACCAGAGATAATTCATTTTCTTGTTCTTGATACAAAGCAAAATGAAAGCAGCTGTAAAGCTTTCTTTTTATGCACTTAAATTTTAGAATCTACTGTTGACCTTGTTACTTTTATAGTAAGGTAGTTGAGCCAGAAAGAAAGCCCAGTTTAAGGGGATAGTAATATAGCTACTTGCTTACACACTGAATTATTTTTTCCGCTCAGAATTATAAGCACAAGCAATTTAGTAGTGAGAACTATGAGAAATTTCCCCATATTCTCCTGAAAATGCCTGAACATTAGACCTTTAACCTAATTGATGATAACAGTATATAAATTATTGGGAGAATCATAAAATATCAAATTACTGAACATAAAATCACAAGCACTAAAGGCAAATAAATAAACTTAAGTAAACATGAGTCAGCATTTTCACCCATTCTGCCACTGAGCTACATTCCCAGCCATTGCTCTTTTTATTTTGATCACTCATTTCATTAATGAAAAATTATTTCTGGAATCCTTTCTGCTAATTAATGAGTCATTGGCAAATCAACTGATAGTTGAAAGTCAGAGAGACGTCTGCTCTTGAAATACATATCCAAGGGAATGGAACTCCTTGAGGCGAGGGTCAATTCTCTCAGAGGAAGTGAGAACTAGAGTAGAATTTGGCCAGATGAAGGTTAGAAGGTGGGAAAGTGCCAGACAGAGGAAAGAACGGGTGCAAATAACTCATGGCACAAGGGAACATGGGGATGTAAGGAACTAAAAAAAACTTTTGATATATTAGAACATAATTTAAGAGATTGCAATAAAGAGGCCACACATTACAGTTACTCAGAGAAGATAGAAGTCCGTTTCTTTTCCATGAAACAGTTAGGATTTGAGATAGTAGCTTTTGGATTCTGGATACCTGATCAGGATCTTTACAGTGCTAATGGATAAATTCATTCTCAGGAAATCTGATCTATTAAATAAGTGTTTTTTATCTCTCCCTCTTCCCCCTCCCATCTTTCTCTCTCCCAACTGACCCTTGTGTGTGTGTGTGTGTGTGTGTGTGTGTGTGTGTGTGTGTGTGTGTGTTTAACCATTTAATTGGTTGGTCTGTCTATCCATTCACCCACCTCCTTCTCTTCCTTTCCACCTTCCTGTTAATTTCACTGTCTTATATATTTTACAGAACATTATAAAACAGCTTTCCAAACTATGCTAAACCTCCGACTTATCCAAAGGTAAATATAAAAAACACTGGAAAACAACCAAGTTTTCAGTCTATTAGGTAGGTGGTTCTGAGTTTAGTGACATGAATGAATAGGCAGGTGAGAAGAAAGGCTAGGAGAACAGGTAGGCTAGTGTGCAATCCATGTGGATGTTGTAGAGATGCTGAGCTGTTAAGCATTCTATAGTTAATAGGACAAGTTCAGCAGGAGTTACTTTAATCTATTGCTAGACCTGAATTCCATAAGAAGTTCAAGAACTTCAAATGTCCACAAGTTTATTTAATAGTGTTTTAGAATGAAACATTTACTAGTGTCTGTTTAGAGTAAGAAACCCAAGTAAATGAAGCAGATACGTTGTCATAGTGGAAGCTTTGGGCACTGTATGCCACATGCCCCTCTAAAGGGGACAGGTCTCTTTGGTTCCAGCCATATGCTACTTCATTGTTTCAGATCTTCTGATTGCTTTTCTTTTTCCAAATAATCTTGGACTTCTGCATGAAAACTCTTTCTTCTTTTTTGATATCTACATCAGTTACTTTCTCACTGCAGGAACAAAATGCCTGGCCAGAAACAGCTTTAGGGAAGGAAAGGGTTTATTTCGGCTTACAGTTTAGAGGGAATGTTCATCATGGTGAGGAAAGCATGGTAGGAGCTGGAAGCTGGTGTCACATTTTCACATCAGCAGAGAAGTCCAGAGAGAAAAGCACGGGGAATGAGGGGAGGGGCGGTTAGCTATAAAACCTCATTCCCTGCCCCCAGTGATACACTTCCTACAGCAAGGCACCGCCTCCTAAAGGTTCCACAACCTTCTCAAATGGTGCCTCCAGATGGGAATTAAGTGTTCAATCATATGAATCTGTGGGGGACATTTTACATTCAAACCACCACAGTGTCTAAGCAAAGATCAAACATACAAATATAGAATCAAATACATGAACAGAATAGTCCCACATGCTAAGGGCTAAGCAGAACAGTTCTATGAGTGGTATTTGGTATGCCTGGATTCATTTGTGACCTTGGCTTTATCTTACAGTGGGATTATTAGAAGAAATCCAATACAAATACAAATCTAATACAAAGAAATCCAGTACAATACATGATTTTTCATATGTGACATTTCCAGTGTATGTGACCAGGTAGTCAGACATCATTTCTCTCCACAGTCAGTTAGATACTTTTCAAATTGTCATATCCTAGTACAGTGTTGTTCAGCTGCATGTTTATAGCGGGTTGTACTGAATTCCAGCCTTTGCCAGAGGGTAAGAGATCACTGATGAGATGCCTTGTGTTTCTCATCATACATTCATATCAACTGCACTTATGGATATTTCCCAGAACTCTGCCTAGTTAAGTTTTAAAAATCCTTATGGATATTTGAGCCTGGGACAGTGGGTATTTTCCTATTCATCAGGTAAGGAAATAAAGCAGGTTAAAACTTGATCAAGGTCACAAAGATAATTAGTGACAGAAATCCCAGAATACACCTCAGCTATCGTTTTATATTAACAAAATGCCTTTTAAATGCTTTATAATCATGCATTTGAGTTTCATTCACCAAAGTGTGAAGGAAGATGGTGGCATCTGTTTTATCTCATGGACATATTACTATGTTCCTTTTCCAAGGTTTCATTCCTGATCACTGCTGGCATCATGGAGGTTCCACCAAGGCCAGCCGACCTCCGAGTACTCAGATGGATTGCTTTGCCCAGAAAGTATGAGAATATTCTTAAACACTGCATACTGTTTAATTATGTGCAGGAACATTGATTCCGTGTGGTGTGGTTTCCACATGTGGTCATAACCCTCAACCTCATTCAATTTCTGTTTCTGAGATGACTATGTTCGTGCGTGTCATGGCCAGAATCGCACTCATTAGTTAAATCCCCCCTTCCCCTTTGTTCTTCATAACCACAACTCCTCACAGAGATAAACAAAGTATCATCTGACAGCTTGAGGGCATTTCACTAAAACAGGAAAAAGCCACATAATTCCTAGATCCTTGGCTGTTGTCACTCATTTCTTCTTTGTTTCACGCAAGCGTTTGGATGAGATGTTTAAAGAGTGAATTTGGAGTTCTGGAGAATGCAAAGTTACAGGGATGTGGCATTGTCTCTCTCCTTGCTTGTGTTAGACTTAGGGAAGGAACCAGGCATGAGCACATAACTGTGCCTGCTCCAGTGAAGAGTGGTGAACAATGGAACAGTGAAGCTCTGACAATGCCGCGGATGTGCACAATAGAAAAGCCTTCTTTTTGTTTTGTTTTGTTTCTCATTTTGAAAGAGCATCATGTTCTGGTTGGTGGAGCCTGGGGTTATAATGCCAGGTTCTAGCCCCAATACTTTGGCCACCAATCCCTCAGAACTGACTTTGCAAATCTCTTAATTTTTGGCTGCTTCAGGCAAGAAATCAGTTTCAAAATGGGGAGAATGAGTGCATTATGCTTCTTATGTAGTGAACAGGATGGTGGTGATGTTCTCTTGATGCAACTTAATTTGCACAATTAAAAATAAACTACACTCAGTGGATTAGCTTGGGGGCAGGGAGGAGGGAAATGGTGGTACCAATACAAGGCTTGTCCATACAGTGTTCTTAATTATTCACAATAAATTAATAAAAATAATAGATATGACTTTTTCTGCTAATTAGTCATTTTCTACTAATATAGGCACCAGTGTTAATGTTGTAATTAACTAAATCTTTGACATTGCCACACATTTTTATATAATTATATCATTTAAAGAGATATATTTGAAAATCCAGATCATGTTTTTCTTTTTAATTTATTTTTCTTTATTATCCATAATTAGATACATTGAATGAGCAAATAATATGTTGGTATCCTCAGTTCCCCAATTTCCCTCTTCCCTGTCCCCAATCAGCTGGGTATCCTCCTCTGTGGGCAGTCTGGATTGGTCTATAGGGTAGGGGATTATGGATAGTTTAGGAGGAAGAACTTGGCATATTAAGCAATGCCCCAAATGCTTTGTTAAATACAGAAACATGAATCAAAGTTACCACAGTTTCATACTTGCCATTACCTCAGTCATTGTCATTTGAACACTTGCTGTGGGACTTATATTCTAGAAAAGAATTATGAAGCTTGAGAGCAAAGCAGCCCAATCTTTTATAGTCTCCATAAACAAAAAAAAAAATAAGGACTCCTCATATTTTGTCAAATGTCAGAATATTCAAACTGGGGACTTGACACTCTTCATGTCTTTCAGCTTTCTTCAAGCATTCATTTATGTGAATGCTTGTGCAATTTCAATCAAGACATGGAAATCGTTTATGTTGTTTCTTAAAACCTGCCACTGAACTCTCTCATTCCTTGACCATCTTGGCAGCTGCTCTTAGTTGAGGGCACCTAAAGCAGGAGAACAGTGGGTACAAAGAAGAGTTCAACACTGGACTTTGGGTTGTCATGAAGAATGTGACAATGTAAAGTGGCCTGGGGTGCAAGTGTGAGGATGGATAGATGGGCAAAGAGAAATGGTCATCCTCTCCAACCACAGAGCAGCTTTGCAGAAACTTGAAACAGACTACTATACCATTACACCAGCCAGGGTTCTCTAGGGAACAGAAATGATAGAATGAACATGCACCAAAATGGGGATTATCAGACAGGATATGGGCTGGGCAGCCGTCTGTAAACTGGAGAGTCAGAGAACCGGGTAGCTACTCAGTCCATGTGTTCCATTGTCCTCAGAGGATAGCTGAATGGTAGATGCATGCACCTGTGAGTAGCAAGGTAAGTCAGGCACAAAGTGTGCATCAGCTAGTAGCTTGGACTGCTGGACAAAAGAAAGGCCTTGTGTTCTCCTGGAGGAAGGGGTTTCAAGTGATTTGTCTGTCAACACTCATGTATAAGTTTCTGTTGTAGTTACCTTCTTGTTTCTGGGATAAAACACTTGACCAGAAAGAAGCACTTTATGGAATGGAATTTAGATTAAAGTTTTGAGGGGGAGGTTTCATTCTGGTGGGGAAGGCATGGCTAGAACAGACCATAGGGTGTCACAATTTGTCATATCAGCTGGGAAGAAGCAGCAAGAGTGAGGTAGCACTGGCAAGGAGAGATGGATTATAAAATCCAATGGTCCACTCCCAGTGACACCTCTCCTCCAGCAAGGCTGTACCTCCCAAAGGCCCCATCACCTGGGAATCAAGTATGAGGCTTACTCACAACACATAAGGCTGTGGGGGACATTTTACATTCAAACCACCACAGTTTCTAAAACATTATTGAGGGAAATTTTTTTATAACTAGTTTCTGTTAGAAGTTTTCTGCAAAAAAGAATCATCTATCCATTGCCAACTAATGGTACATTTTACCTTTCAGTCCCTGCTCCCATAGTCAAGGTGAAATGAAAGGGAGACTGAGCTGGACAGAGGGAAATGCTTTAGAGTGACAGGCTTCAGTCTGATGCTGGTTTGACCACTTGATAGCTTTCTGAGCTCAGGCCAGTAGTTAGCACTGTTCCCAGAGAAGAGCTTCAAGTCATCACATGCAACATGAGCAAGAATCTCTCCTGTCATAGAATAGATGGTTGGTCTGAACCCTTCTCGCTGTGCCCATAGGCTACTCAGCTATTGTTTCTCTCTCTCTCTCTCTCTCTCTCTCTCTCTCTCTCTCTCTCTCTCTCTCTCTCTCTCTCTCTCTCAGGAGAGGACCAAAAGTAAGGGATGGATGGGAGGATAGTTTTTACTTTTAAATACATACTTTTTTTTAGATACCCCCAAACTGTACTGTTTTAGCTAGCCTTTTCATGTCCACAAGGTATGTTTTTTGACCTTAAAATAATTTTTGTCTTATACATGACTTATTTCCCTTCTGTTTCTTTCTATGTTAATGAATGTTATTCTTTTTTAAAACTATTTTCAATTATTTGAGATGTATAGAAAGGAGGTGTGTGTGTGTGTGTGTGTGTGTGTGTGAGAGAGAGAGAGAGAGAGAGAGAGAGAGAGAGAGAGAGAGAGAGAGAGAGAGAATGCACGCTAGGGCCTCCTGCCACTGAAAATGACCTCCAGATGCATGCACTACTTTGTGCATCTGGTTTTCATTGGTACTGGGGAATCAAACCTAGGCAGTCAGGCTTTTCAAGCAACTTCAAAAAAAAACTACTGAGCCATCTCTCTAGTCTCTGGATGTTATTCTTACCTTGGTTGAATATCCTCTGACCTGTGAGGCATTACAAGCTACAATTGAAAGTGTAGTTCTCTCTCTCTTACAAAAGTCACTAAAACAAACAATTGAAAATATTTTGAGTATTGCACTATGAACTTATTTAAGATATCTTTATTATGCATGACTAATAGGTTCTTCTATTTTGATTTTTGGGCATGATTTTCTTACCAGGTTACAACAAAAGCAAGTTTCAGACATTGATCCATTGCACACTAAGATACTTTGCTGACAAACAGGGACAAATCAGTCTTTCTATCTATTCTGGAAGCTTTGTGAATTCTCAGTTCTTTGTCCCTTTAAGTGTTCTTCACGCCATTGTAGCAGTGTTCTGAAAGGAAGATGTGGTTAGCTATCTCAGGTCAGGTAGACAGGAACCCACTGGAACATCGAACCTTCATGGCTTCCAGACTGATCTTAGGTGCCATAGGCTCCCATACTTTCTAAATATTTTGATTGTGCCTGTATGTGTGCTTATGTGTGTGCAGTCATTTGAAATTTACAGAAATGCTGCAGGGATAAGAGACACTTTATATACACTCACCTGTGTTTCCTCATTGTTAAGCCACTACATTACAATGTTGTGTTTGTCAAAACTAAGAAATCAGTGTTGATACTTGGCTGTGTACAAGTTCAGTTTAAGTATTTGCTTAGATTATTGATGAAAGGATATCTTAGGTGCTTTTTCAAAATAGCTATAATATTTGTATCTTATAAATAAGTAGTACATTACATAGTGAGTTCTGGGCCAGCCTAAACTACAATTTGAACTATCTATAAAAAAGTAATTACCTTTATTCATATGTAAGAAATATAGAATATAGAAAAGTATAAGAAAGTAAATGAAAGATTGGGGAGATGGATTAGTTGGTAAAGTTCTTGCTTTGCAAGCATGAGACCAGAGTTTGATCTCCAGAACCCACGTTTAAAAAGCTGAGTGTGGTGGTGGGTACCTTTAATTCCAAAGCTGTGCAGGTAGGATAGGTGGATTTTGAAGCTTATGACCAGGCAATCTAGCCCAATTGGCAGGCTTCAGGCCAATGAGAGACCTTGTGTCCAAAAAAGGTGGATAGGGCCTGAGAGTAATGGCATCCAGAGATTGATCTCTAGCACCCATATGCATATATACCCATGTATTTACAATGCATGCACAGCCACACATACACGTGCACCTGCAGACACATGAACACACATAAAGAAAATATAAATATGCTTAATTCACATAACTTATACCACACTTACTTTCTTGGCTTATTCCCCTAAGTCTAAGCACTCCTATCTTTGACTTTTTGCACCAAGGTCTACTCTCAGTCATTACTCCACATTTACCTTTTCTCTCAGTGTTTTAGTGAAACTTTTTGCCTTTTTTTCCATCAGGGTGGTCTGGACTGACTTCAAGAATTTAGGCACAAGGAGAGAAAATATTTCCTTGCACAAAGTAATACTTTTGCTGAAGCAGAGTTTGTCATAGAGCTTTATGCTGTTGTGTATTCAAGACACAGGAAACTGGGCAAATGTTCCTGAGTGGACAGGCTGATTTCTACTCTGTCATAGTTTAAATAGGATGCCACTGCTTCTGGATTTTGACTTTCATTGTTCCTTCCTTCCTTCCTTCCTTCCTTCCTTCCTTCCTTCCTTCCTTCCTTCCTTCCTTTTCTTCTGTATAGTTGTTGAGTTAGTGATAGGCAGTTGAGGGCAAAGTGAATGGTAGTGGCTTTGCTTGGCTTCTTTACTGGTGAGCCTGTGGAAGGAGAACCAGGTGACAGAGAAAGTCAGGTGAGCCTGAAGTCTGAGGCTCACATGCTCCTCAGCCCCTTCGCACCATGCTTCCTGTAACATGATGACAGTGATAGAGAGCCAAAGGATCCATGGATGGGAATGTATGGATATAAAGCATGTAAACACGTGGTAGCTGGGATTAATTTTAAACATGTTGTGTGGAAATAGCTGTAAATGAAACAGCCACAGTCCCGAGGCAGGCAGCTGCTTGAGTCCCTCGGTGTGCTCAGCTCTGTGATGGCACTGGGGATACAGCAAGAACATGTTCTACTTCTGGGACTCTGCACACAGAAACACAGGTGTATTCTGCTGCTGTACGAGAAGCTAGAGTGGGCTTCAGTTAGCAAAGGAGGGTGGAGAGCACCTCAGAATTGAGGATTGCAAGAAGGCTGAGCTCAGTGAGCTGAGGAATATAGGCCTTCTCTGCTCTTACGAATTTGGCCAGGCATCTCATTTCCCATCACATTAGGCTCAGATGCCCTGCCAAAGGTTTTTTTTTTTTTTTAAATATATTTAATGTCTTGTTTTTCTTTGGTTGATCTTAGGGTCAATGCAAGGCCTTGGGCAAGATAAGTTATCACTGTCACATTGAGATACATCCCCAGCTTAATTATTTCTTAGCACATTTTTTTTTTTTTAGATTACAAGAGACCTATGACAATGACCCAGAGAAATTGGAAAGTAGAAAAGACTAAATTTCCACAGGTCCATAGCTGTGTTAGTGCAGCAAATTTGTCTTTCTTCACCTTATTTCATATGTATCTAAAAGCTCTTTTCTCCCTTTCTATTTTGCTAAAATTTGATTAATGCAAACATTAAAGTAAGTCTTAATTTGTAAACCAAGGGCTACCAAAGAGAAGCAATTATCATGAGTAGTGATCATTCCATGGGATTTTCTTGGTGGTTCTTTGAGGTATAATTAGGAGAAATTATGAACCCCCAGCCTTCTTAGTACTAGCTTTCCTCCCATACTGTGGTGTGCTGCTGCAACCTGAGAGGTGTACGTGTGGGGGAGGATTGAGGTGTTTAGAGTGTTTGGAAGTAACCATAACTGTAGAGAAGCACTCCTGGCATTTACCCAGGAATAATTTGTGGGGCAGTGACAAAAACATGAAACAGAGTTTATAACTGAGCGACCTCCCAGGGTGACCTCTGACTGGAGAAGCGCACTGCTGCAGGGGAAGCTTGTCTTTTATTAGGAAAAGTTTACTGTCGAGATTATAGGAAAAAGTTAAAGTATTAGGTAATTAGTTAAGGGTATTAAAGAAAGTATATCTGGGGTTTTTTTCTAAAGTACACTTGATTTATGAGAGAGAGAGAGAGAGAGAGAGAGAGAGGAGAGAGAGAGAAGGGAAAGAGAGACAGAAGTTAGAGTTGCTGATTCCACAAATAGCTTCAAAGAAAACAGAACACCAGAGAATATGTGGAAGCAGCATATATGATTAATGAAACATGTCTACTGCTAGGGATTAGCACCATGATAGCAAGACAGGTGTGGTGGTTTGATCCAGGTGTCTCCCACAAACAAATGTGATATGAATGCTTGATCCCCAACTGATGGCAGTTTGGGGATTGGAACCTTGTTGGAGCTGTGTTGTTAGGGGTAGGCTTATGGATGTTATAGCCAGCTTCCTCTTGCCAGTGTTTGACACACTCTCCTGTTGCTGTTGTCTACCTGTTTTTGGCCAGGAGATGATGTCCACCCTCTGCTCATACCATCATTTCCCCTGCCATGAGGGAGCTTCCCCTTGAGTCTGTAAGCCAAAATAAACTCATTCTTCCCATCAGCCACTTTTAATTGGGTTCTTTGTTGCAGCGATGAGAGAATTTAACCACAACAGTTTTGGTACCAGAAGTGGGGTTGGTTTGCAACTGATATGCAGAAGGAATGTGGCTGGATTGGAAACCTTGGCCTAAGAGACACCTTGCAGTGTTATATGTATAGCTTGATGGACCATTCTGGTCAGAGTTGGAAAGACCTGAATGCAGTGAGAGTTATGGACTGTAAGGTTTAGCTTAAAAGGGTGAGAAAGAAATTTTTCAGGACTGGTCTGGAGGCAGTGAGAGGCTTTATGCATTCTGTCTACCTGTGTCCTGAGAACTTGTGCAGGGTTGTTTTGCATAGAAATGAACAGGTAAAAGCAGATGGAGATGGCCCAGAAAGAAATGAAATCTCTGGGCCAAAACATCTGCACTTTAATCTGTGATTGTTTGTGAAATTACAACCATTGAGATTGGGCCAATTGATCTGCATTGGGACAGCAGGAAGAACGCAGACTCTTTGAAGTAAGGGGCCTGAATGCTGAAAGAGATTTCGTGCTCTTCAAAGTCATCTTTATTGCCCCCTGGATTAACAAGTTGGTAGCCCACCTGGTACTACAGAGTGTAACAAGTATAAGACGAGAGGGTTATTGGGTTTGCAACTCAGTTCTGCTTTTGGAAATGGCTGTGGGCAGTGTGAAGCAGGTGTGCTGGATTGACTGCATGGAGACCCAGTACAGCCATGAGGATGAACTGTGGGTTGCAGTGGAGACCCAATGAAATGCCAGGACTATGAGATGGCTGCCAAGGAGAGCTGATAGCAACGGATGGAGCTTTCCCCAACTGTGAATAGCTGAGCTGGAGGGGCAGAATTGGAACTCTGGAGACCTGTCATTAGTTATTATTGACTTGGGGTTAGAATTTGATGATTGCCCTGTCTGTTTTAAATTTTGTATTGTTTCAGTCTGTTTTGCGAATGTCCCAAACCATCTTTTGTAGTGTGAATGTTCTGTGCCATTAAGGTTATTTTTGTTTTTGTTTTTGGTATTATGGCTCAGTTGAAAGAAAAACTGTGGGGACTTTTGGAGTTGAGCTGAATGCAGTACATTTTACATTGTGCATGATTTTTAGTTTGTGGGGGCAAGGGGCAGATTGCAATGGCTTGATCCAGGTGTCCCCCAGAAATGAATGTGCTCTGAATGCTTGATCCCCAACTGATGGCAGTTTAGGCATTGGAACCTTTTTGGAGCTGTGTTGTTAGGGGTAGGCTTATGGGTGTTATAACTAGCTTACTCTTACAAGTGTTTGGCACACTCTCCTGTTGCTGTTGTCCATCTGATGTTGGCCAGGAGGTCATGATGTAGAGATGAGAGAATTTAACAATAGCAGGTATGCAGTAGGTTAAAAGTTCATACTCGTAACATTCAATAACTCTGAATCCCAACAGTATTAGTTACTTTTCTCATGGTTGGCACCAAATACCTGATAAGAAGCAACTTAAGGGCTTACAGTTTGAGGGGAATTGGTTCATCATGACAGGGAAATCATGGTGGACAGAAACTTGAGGCAGCTGGTCACATTGTACCTGTAGTAAGGATGTGGAAAGAGGTGATTGTGGTGCATGGCCCACTTTCTCCTTTTTATTCAATTCAGGAGCCAAGCCCAGGGAAAGGTACTGCCCACAGTAAGGGTGGGGCTTCCCACCTCAGTTAACCTAACCTAGAAACCTTTTCACAGACATGCCCAGAGGTTTGTCTCCTAGGTGATTCTAGATCCAATCAAGCTGACAATACTAACCATCACAATCACTTCAGAAAAAAAAACAGTCTTCATAATTTTTATGAGTGCTGCTGTGAGAATTTGTTTCAGTGGATTTGTGGGAATGCAGTTTAAAAAAATATTTTATTTATTTTCAAGCATAAAGAGACAGAGTGAGAATGGGGACACCAGAGCCTCCAGCCATTGCAAACAAACTCCAAATTTATGTCCCAACCTGTGTGTCTGGCTCTATATGGGCACTGGAGAATTAAACCCTGGTTGTTAGGCTTTGCAGGCAAGTCCCTTAACCGCTGATCCACCTTTTAACCTGAATGCTTTCTTATACTGTGTGTGTTCATTTAGTTTGGAAGTAACAGTGTAAATGATATTTTCCTCATCAAGTTTTCCTCTTATTTGATGATGTATCATTTCAAGTATCCTAATAAAAACCGAATGCCTTATTTATGGCTATCTAGAACTTCAAATATTGTCACAGAATCTTATCTCAGAGATATTAGAATGACTTTTCATCTGTAAAGTGACTGTGGCATTGTATGAAATAGCTGTGGGAAGGCCGGGTCATCACTGTTGCAGTGTACTCCAGACACTGGCTTGTTTTGACTGAAGATTACCCTGATGTCTCTTTGGAAGTGGATCTTTCAAGTTGGTGGTAGTAGAACATAACTGAGGATCAAACTTGGAATTCCTGAGCTATGAAAAAGGCTCGGCGCCTGCCATATAATGAGTATATTTTGCCTGAATTTAGTGTATTGCTTGTTTTCATTTGATAGCTACCTGCTTGTAAGTTTGTGAGAAATGAAGTATAAGCCTGTACTTGGCTTACCTGGTACATGCAAAAGACCCAGATGTCTGCTGAACAGATCAGATTGCAATGCCTTACCTCTTGTCAGATCCAATGTCATGTCATGTTAATCTGTTACCAAGCAACACATCTGAATTTTATAAAATATGGTCCTAAGGGGAAAGCTATAATTACCTCTGGCTGGGTGTCTAACCATCCAGTGCATATCATTATTTCTCAAATAATCTGTGGAGGACTATTTTTTTCTTTCTTTTTTAAATTTAAATTTCCAGTGCAATGGAGACTGATACTATGAATTAGTAGAAAAAGAAAATAATTGGAGCAGTCCCTCCCCTTTGCTCTGTCTCTCTCTGCTTGCAAATAAATAAAAATAAATAAAATGTAAAAATGAAAAAAAAGAAAAAGAAAATAAGAGCCAGACATAAAAATATAAGTTCAGATCTTTTATTATTAGATTCAGTACACAGTTACAGTGAAGAATAAACAAACAGCTGGAAGCTTCTTCTCTGCTGGCTAGCTTTCTCAGTGCTAGAAGGTACTATGCAGGCTGCTGGGGAAAAAAAAATTAACAGTCATAACCAGTAGAAGATTCTGTGAGCTCCACAACTGACCTTGTCAGGCAGGGTGTGCCCACTGACACAACAGTGGTGTGGCTGATGTGGAGGTAACCAATAGCTTTCTGATTGAATTTGAGGCCTGCTTCATAGGAGGGACTTCATGCCTGGTACTGTAAACTTGGCCCAAATCCCATGGTTAGGGAGGTCTTGGGACCCAGGGGGAGCCTACTCTTGTTATGCTGAATAGACAGATTGTCAAACTCCCCCCTAAATGTTTATTTTTATGCCCATGCATCAGTGCTGCTCTCAGCTTCCATCACAGAAGTTTCTCGTTGCAGTGGGGAGGAGTTCATGCAGAGACACATGGCCGGCCAAAGGGCTAAGTGTCGGTGACATCTGTGTGCTCAGCCCTACGTGGATCATCTATATCATTCTTCCAAGGCTCAGGGAACATCCCAGAAGAGGGATGGACTCTCAGGAGTTATGCTATGGAATGCTGTCTTCTGGGAACGACATGACTGTTACACTCACAAACTCACAGTAGCTGTGATTTTCTGCACAAGATGGAGGATGTCAGTAGTTCATCATGGTTAGGGGAGGGGCTCAGGAGACCCTATTCTTTTCAGAGTAGCTATTGGCAGGTAACATTTGCTGGGAGAGGGGAAATCATGTTCTTCAGTGCTTTAGCCACTGCCAAGTGGCCTATTCTCCAGTTGATATCTCCCTACATTAACCCCAACTTAACTCAGTGGGATCAAAAGAAAAATAAGATAGGAAAGTAGGAAGGGGATTAGTTGGGAGGAAGAAAGGATTTCGTAGGAGTGGGAAGGGGATAAAAGAGGGTAATGAGGGTTGAATATGATCAAAGTACTCTATGAACATGTATAAAATTGTGAAATAAAATTAAATACAATTTTTAAAAAGAACATAAAAATACAAAAATCATAATTGGTAAAACTATATGCATGTTTTTAAAAAGTTTATGTAAATCCAGGTCTTGTGGCACAGTAACTTTAATCCCAGCACTCAGGAGGCAGAGGTAGGAGGATTGCTGTGGGTTGCCAGCCTGCAGCTACAGTGAGTTCCAGGTCAGCCTGGGCTAAAGTGAGACCCTACCTTGAAAAACAAACAAAAAGGTGTATTAAAGACATAATATAGAGAATTATTATTATAGTCATAACTTTGTTGATATAAAACTATAATTTAAGAAATAGTTTTGGCTGGAGAGATAGCTCAGTGCCTTGCAAACACGAGGACCTGAGTTTGATTCCTAGTACCCATATAAACCAGCTATCTGCAGTGGTGTGTGTTTGTAATCCCATCACTTGGGAAGTAGAGACAGGAGGATCCCTGTTCTGGTGGGTAGAAAGTCTAGCTTAATTAGTGAGCTCCAGACTAATGAGAGACCCTGTGTCAAGAAAAGGTGGGTGGAGTTCCTGAGGGCTAGTACTCAAGGTTGTCTTCCGGTCTCCATATGAATGTGTACACACATGAAAATGCATACATGCACATACACATTCAAAAGGAAATAGTTTTATGTGAACTAGCAACTGTCTTGACTGTTAATAGGCATGTTTTGAACACAGTCTGCCCATATCAGTATATCAGCATACTGGATGCTACTGATGAGCTTGTGTCCTGCTTGTTAGCGTAATCTAGATGGGACTAATGACCCTAGTCACTAGGCATGATGTCTGTGTGACACTGCTTTAGTTTTTAATAACAGCCGTGGTTGAGATACCACTCTTGTAGAGGAGATAAGAGAGACTGTTGAAACAATTCCAGCAAGTTCTCAGTGTTCATTTTAAACTTTCATCCAAAGTAAAGCTTATTTTTCAAAGTTAATCTTCCATCTGTTCCCATCCAGTGTCAACAACTTTCTCTTGAAGAAATAAGTATTTGTTTGATTTTATATAGAAATGTGTATATGTATTATTTTGGGCTTTCTCTATGTGCTTGGGTTATAGTTGTTGGCATCATTTAGTATATGCTCCTACTACATATTGCTGGCATGTAGCTCATGCCACACTTGTTCTATCTCATGGGTTTGGTAGTGCCCTTGCTCGTCTATGGCCTGCCTGCTCAATGAGCTAAGTCCAGAGATCACAAGCTAGGCTATCAGAGCAATGCCATAATACCAGAAAGGCTTTTAGCTACTTGTCTTCTAATCCTGCCCTTACTTCACAGAGCAGTAGCAAAGCATCTTCCCATAGGATCTGAGCCATGGACCACTCTGAGTTGAACTGTTGAGCAATCCCATTGACTCCCCCACATTAGACCCTTTCTTCTCTTCTATGTTTTTCCAAATCTTTCCCAATTATACTCTACTCTCAGGATCATACATCTGGTGGCTTCTTGCTATGTTCATTCCTACACAATTAGGTCTTTAATGATATACTATTTTGCACTGTATTCCAATTGTTTATGAGAGCATTTTTCTCCCTAACAGGGACTTCGCATTGTTCTGAGGATGGAGTGAATAATTTACTACTCTGTATAGATCACCGTAAAAGATTTTTCTTTAATGACAGCAAAATTTAAATAAAAATACACAGTTTTATAAATTATGCTATCATATCTTCAATGTTTGCCATGCCTGAAATACACAGGAGTTTTGGGGGCTTAGAGAGAAAAAATGACAAAAGTAGTGGGGTGGAGTGTTTTGTTTTCATGCTTTACAATCTTTTATTAAGAGTATATTGAAGTCAAAGCAGTTGAAGGTATAAAGGCATCTTTTGTTTCTAGCTAACTAATGCCCAGTGTTGAAGGAAGGTTGTAAAAGGGGATTCTGAAACTTGTTTTATACATATAATCCTAAAAAAACTGGAATGTTTCATTTGAAATACATCAGATTTTGAGTTTCTTTTTAAAAAAAAATCTTAGTGTTTGGATGTACATAGTCTGTTTTTCCTAGTGTCTGTCATGAGCATGAGGGCAGAGTAGTTGTTACCTGTGTGTTTTCCAGGTCCCCTCAGTCCTTCCACACAGGGATGTCTTCATTTATTTTCCTCACCTGCCTGGCCCCTGTGGGTGCTGAAGTTTGTGACATCTGGAACAGAATTATGTGATAAAATCTCTCCCGCTCCTTAGAGTGTGTAGGTATGGGGCCTTGGCAAGGAACACTATGGTTGATGTGGACTATAGTGTGACGGGACCTAGATCCTCCTATAAGGCATTCTGTCTCTTAGGTTAATTGAAGTGGGGAGATCCACACTGTGAATGGCGTTATCCTATGGTGCTGGGGTACTAGACTATGTTAAAAGGAGAGAGCTGTCTGAGCAGCCGCTTTCATCCCTCTCTGCTTCTTCACTGTGGAATGAATGTGACCAGCGGCCTCAAGTTCTTACCACCACCTTTCCTGCCATGATGCATTATAACCTGGAACTGTAAGCTAAAATAAACCAACCTTTCATCCCTTAAATCGGCTTTGTCATATATTTTGTCCCAGCAATGAGAAATAACTAATACACATATTTATGTATGTGATTATTTAACACCAGGCCATGAGCTCTGTCCCCTTTGTGTCTGGCACACAGTAGGCACTGACAGGTGTTGGATGAATGAAATGACTTGGTGAAGGAGGCGTCAGGGTAGATTGTGGAGTTCATTTGCACCTCTGCAGTATGCAACGCAGCATTCCACCTTTAAGTCCATTCTTTTAATGATTCCAGAAAATGGGTGAAAATGCTGACTCATGTTGACTTAAGTTTATTTATTTGCCTTTAGTGCTTGTGATTTTATGTTCAGTAATTTGATATTTTATGATTCTCCCAATAATTTATATATTGTTATCATCAATTAGGTTAAAGGTCTAATGTTCAGACATTTTCAGGAGAATATGGGAAAAGTTCTCATAGTTCTCACTACTAAATTGCTTGTGCGTATAATTCTGAGCGGGAAAAATAATTCAGTATTCAGTTAAATTCATACACTAATTAAAACCACAGTGCAACACAGTGAAAATTGTTTAGAAGCTCTTTTAGGTTTTTGATCATATAATAAAAAATAGATGACTAAGTAAAAAAATGTAAATATAATAATCCTCATGTTTGTAGACAGTAACTATGATAACTTAAAAATATTAGTATTTTTAGTGCTTGTGTGATGGAGAGCTTTAATTTTTAAGATTTCAAGATATAACAATTAGGGATATCTATGGAAAGAGAAGAAAATATGAGTCTCATGTAAACCATTTTTGTTTTTATGCATTTGAGCTGGAGGCTTGATAAAACATTTAATGATTTAATTTTATCATGAATTTGGTAGAAATTATGTTTCACAGAGTAGTAATTATGGTTCTTTTGAATGCTCAAGGTGAACATATTCATAAAAAGGAATCTGGTAGGAAATAATGGAGTTCTCTTCAGGAGTGGGGAAAATGACAGAGGCATGAGGAGTCAGGAGTTCTGCCCACTCAGATGCCTGTGGGTCAGTTGACAGAGGGCAGAGACAGAAGCAGGAAAGTGGGGGACACATTGTGGCATGATTAACCCTCACAAGTCTCAG
Source organism: Zapus hudsonius (assembly GCA_004024765.1). Lineage (NCBI taxonomy): Eukaryota > Metazoa > Chordata > Mammalia > Rodentia > Dipodidae > Zapus > Zapus hudsonius. Next base: position 20,550 of record PVHP010004408.1, on the reverse strand, counting down.
TGGGAGGCTGGGATGAAGGAATTAAATCTACCAAAGAACCAAAATACTGTTCTTTCTTATTATACCCCCACCCACTCATCCTACACAGAACTCTCTGCATACATTGAAGCTTTTTATAGTCCAAGAACTTTGAAAGTCTGCCCTCCCAGCCCATGAGTTCCAGGGAGAAGCTAGCAGCTTTCTTCTGACAGCTTCAAAATCGTGATCTTGAAGAAGCTAGTCAGTGGTTCATATTTTAGCTACACCACTGGGAAGTCTGGAAATAGTTAGCTTGCTCGTCTTGAGCAAGCTCAGATTGATGGACACAAGGGTCTATATTTGACACAGGCAGGCTCATTAACTGTTCCTTATTCCTCTCTGCAGCGGTAAAAGGGGTAGAAAACAGGTTATAAAAAGTAGGTCATGAGAGTTCACTAAAGAAAAGTAGTGCATTTATTTCTCCTTCCATTTTTTTTTTCAGAAGAGTGCCCTTTCAGAGACAGTTGCAGAGGATAAAAATATCTGTCTGAAGTAGTCCAGTTGTTTTCCCTGGTGAAAGCAAATAGCATTTAAAACACACTAGCCTGTGATAAAGTTTCCTGTGACAATTTTAAACAACAAATCAGGGTTTCATAGCTCTTTTTTTTGAGGGGGAAGTTTTAAAGAGGAATGCTAATGTGACAGGAGAAAACTGTCTGGACTAACTCTCTGGTGGACTGATTTTAAACCATGTGCCCATCTGCTGAGGGTACAGCTATTGATAACTTTCCATACTAGTGTGAAGGCCATTCCGGATGCTCCTTAGAGCGATCTGTCCTCTCTCTTAACCTAATCTTGACTGTTCAGCTTGTAATGTGTATATACAAATAGGAGTTGGTTATTTAGAATCAGCTCTGGGCATGGAGTTAGGTTTGGAGTTAGGTGCTGTATTTCCTCTGAGTCAGGGTTTCTCAGTCTTGCCACCATTAGCCTTTCATTGTAGGATGTTTATAGTATTTATGGCCTTATGGATTGTAACATACACTCCAAATATAAAAATAAAAAATGTCCCTATTATTCCAGCATTGGTTCTGGTTGTGAATCACTGCTTTGAATGTCTGAGTTTTAAAATCTTGGTCATATCATGCAATATCTCCCAGTTTTTCTGTCTGTAAGTTGGGTACTATCTCTCTCAAAAGATTAAACATTTAATTATGAATGTGCTCTGTAGTCAATCTTTATGTGTCTGTATTTTTATATGTATTGCATATATACAAATACAAATAAACTTCCACATCTTGAGCTATTCTTTTATTTTAATATTCCATTTCCCCATAACACAAATTCTAGAAACCTCTCCAATATTCCTATTTATTTGAAGAGCCATTCCAATATTCCATTCATCTCTGGAATAAATCTACTTGATCATAATGTATTGTTCTTTGAAATCTTTTTTATTTTCTGTTAGCTTTTCCAATATTATGTTTCTCTTTCTGTACTTGGGCTTACCAGTAGTGAGCTTGGCCTATGAAACATTTCTCAAAATATGGTCTATGTGCCTGATACTGGTGGGATGTGAGCTACTTCTAAGTAGTATTCAAGCAAACATTTTTAAAAAGTATATTAAGTATTTGTTATGCAATTAGATTAATTAATTTTGACAAATGATACTGGTTTTATATTTATGACATAAATTTATTTTTCATGTGGTCAATAAATTTAAATAAACATTAAAGATGTCAGAGATCATGAAGTTGGTAGCCAAATGACTGTCGTTTGTAGTCTATAGAATAGGCGTGTGCACATACGTGTACAGTAGGGAAAGAGGGGAGACTTGTCAGGATTATTTTCTGGTTCCTATGTGCCCATAAATGTTCAGAAGCTTTCCACATAGGGGTCATCCAGTCTCCACACTTTCCACATAGGGGTCATCCACTCTTCACACTTTCTAGTTTGTGTGTGTGTGTGTGTGTGTGTGTGTGTGTGTGTGTAGAGAAATTGAACCCTTTGCTTTCATAGCTCTTGTCAATACATGGTATAATCTATGGTTATTTGTCATACTACCCTTGCCCAAAGGAAGACTCAGCTGGAGTGACTTTTTCTATTTTATTGACGTCTAGAGTCCCAGTGTTTGACATGTAGAAGGTCTTCAATACCTGTTGTTGATTAATGTATATATATTTTCCAAAAAATTTATTCATATGGATTAGAGTTCCAAACTTTTTGTTATAAATCTGTACTGTTTCTTTACTAGAGATAGTAATGCTTCTTCTTCTTCTTCCTCTCTCTCTCTCTCTCTCTCTCTCTATTGGTGAATGGTGTGCACGCATCTATGTATGTGTGGCTGTCTATATGTAAGCCTCTGGCCAATGTTGAGTGTCTTCCTCAATTGCTCTCCATCTTGTTTTTCAAATCAATTGTCCTGTGTGGCAGGCTCCCAGCTGACTTTCTCTGAGGGGACAATGGGCAGGTAGAATCTGTAAGTGACCTAGGAGGCTGTGTTTTGCATCTCTGTGATGGGGAACCAGAAGTGATCTCAACTGGCACCACACTAGTCATTGTGTGGCTTCTGCCATCTTTGAATAAAACAAGCATGTGTGACTGATTTTGACTGTGGGAGTCCCGGGATTAGATGCTCTGCAGTGGAGCTCTCATGAAGAGCAGAGTGAGCCTGTGGTGGGGAAAGAACGGAAATTTTAGGTATAATTTAATAAAGATATTTTGAAATGCTGTTGCTTGGGCTTGAAATTTCTGTTTGTGTTTTTGTTGTCCCTTTGAGATGTGCAGAACTCTCGTTGAGTAAAGCCTTAATGGATATCAGTTCTCTTCCATCTTCCTGGTAGTTCTCTTCTCTCTGCTCCTCCTGCAGGGCTGGAACCTTTGCTATCAGGGAGCCAGAGGAGAGTATTGGCATCCCCCTGGCCTTCCCTTTGCCGCTGTTGACCAGGAGGGTGGGAGTGGTGCCCCTGGTGGCTTCAGAACAGTGTAGTTCCCCTTTGACCCTGGTGCTTCTCTTTCTTCTCAATGCCTGACTGGTGGTGGTGGTACTTCGGAGCACACCCCTGCTCTTGGAGTTGGCCAAGAAGACAGTCGTTTCCTTCCCCTGGCCTTCCTTACACTCTCTTCATAGGCTTTCAGTGACTCCATAGGGCCAAGGGAGTGCATTGCCCCAGAACCCAAATTCTGGGTCCCAGATTTTCTGATGAAAATTCCCAAACCTGCTTCTATAGCTTGGTTGTCTTCCTTGTACACTGAGGACACACTCCTAGTGGGCTGGATGGGGCTGTGGTAGAAAGAGAACATTTACCACTTTGCCACCTCTAGGTTCTGGCTAGAATTCTAACTCTAACCTGGCCTTCTAGGTCTTTGGAAGTCAATATCTATTTGCTTCACTATACCTTTGGAATACTCTATATGGATCCAGGCCTTCATTTTTACGATTGTCTTGAATTTGGCAAAGTTGGTGGTGGCCTGCTTAGAACATTGCTTGCTCCCATGCAGCCCCATCTGAGAAGCGCATGCTCCTCCCACCCCTGCAGAAGTTCCACCAGGCAGGGCCCCCTGCTGCCTGGCTCTCCATTGTTTCTTAGAACAATGCCTGCACACAGTTATGTCAGGGGACCCAAGCCTTAGTGGAATCAGGGAATGACCTAGAAGTAGAGGGAAGAGAAGGGCTGTAGGGGGAACCCTCAGCTGTTCAGCAGGTCTATTATCTACTTGGATTATCTGAATCTCTAATTGTTAGTATTTAGGGATCTTCAGTCCTGTGAATTTGACAATGTGTTCTTGTTTGATTTATCAGTAGCATTTTCTTTTTCTTTCCAGCAGAAGGGGACTTCACAATAATTTCCTAATTCAGATTTTCACTATAAATATCCATCATAGGACGATTGGCAACTTTAGTTATGTTAGAAGAAACAGCCAAACAGTTGTATAAACAAAATTCCACATTATCAAAGTTGGTTAAAGAAGATGAGGCAGTAAGAAATTGATTGTAAAGCTCATGGAGTCTGAATGTGCTTTATCGACAACTTTCATATGTACATGTACATAACGTATTTTGCTCATAATTCCTTCCTGTTATCCTCTCTTGTTCCCCCTCCCCATCCTCTTCCCCTGGGGCCCTTCTTCTTTTCAACTAGAGACTGAATATTTTAAGCAAAATGAAAATATAATATTTTATGACAATTATTTTTTCACATAAGTACCAGATGTTTTGAAAACATTTTTCAAGTAAAACTATATGAGCTAGAATGAAGGAAAGTCAGGCTTTTCATACTGCAGGGTACTTAAGTCAGTGTGGCTTGAGTGCCTGAATCTAAAACATATGCAAGCACTAGAGGAGAAAGAAATGGGGTTTGTCTGTGTCTTGATTCAGTTTTGGGTCTGGACAATAGTTGAGGCTTAGAAAATTGTTATAGTCTGCTCTTATTTCTAGATTGGAAAATTGTGCTGCTAACTTCCGACCAAATGCTTCTGAGCAGTGTTACGTTCCCATTTCCAAACTCTTGTCTTCTTACATTAAATTCCGAGCTGAAGGTCCTTGATGTCTACCTAGTATCCATGAGTGTAGATTTTGAGAAAATTTTATTACATTTTATGGTCTGTTATTTTGAAACAGGATCTTTTAAAAATATTTTAATTGACAATTTCCATACATTTACCTAATGTATTTTGATCATAATCCCTTCCCACTACCTTATTTTGCCCCTCCCACCCTCACTTCCTTTCCACTGAACACCTTCTTTCATCTAGTCTCTTGCTTGTTTTTTAAAAAATATTTTTATTTATTAATTTGCAAGCAGAGAGAGATAGAGGAGAGACACAGAGAGAATGGGTGCGCCAGGGCTTTCAGGCACTACAAACTGACTGCAGATACATGCATCACTTTGTGCATCTGGCTTTACAGGGGTAATCAGATCAGGTTGACAACAGAACTTAACTATCACATTGTCTTTTTTTTTTTTTTGTCCTTTTCCAAAATACACAAGGGAATGTTGATCGGTCCCATCTTGTGAGGATCTTGTGCGTAATGACAGCTGTTGTGGACTAACGAAAGCAACAGGGGCCTCGTGTCCTGAAGTCAGTGTTCCAAAGCTTACCTCCTCATCTTCTGTTCTTACATTCTTTTTCCTCTTCCTCTTCCACAACGTGCCCTGAGCCTTGGAAGGAGTGATATAGATGTCTCATTTAGTGATGAATACTCAAGAGCCATTTAAGTCATTTATTTGAGACATGATCTTTGTATGTAGCCCAGGCTGGCCTCAGACCTGCCTCAACTCTCAACCTCCCAAATGCTGAGATTCCAGAGCTGAGCCACTTATGCTTGAAAATCATTTTCAAAAAGAAGAGAAAGCAAAAGACACTCTACTGTCATAGTACAAAGCACAAGAAACACTTTTAGTGCTAATTTGAGAATCAATAGTTTATTGCTAAAAATGAAAGTTTTCCATTTTTTCAATTTCTAAATTATAACATTGCTTCCAACTATCATTTTAAAGACGCTGCAATATTTAAGAGTTTATAGCAAAGATTATAGTTTAAAATACTAGTCACCCCTTATAATTTAATATTGTTATTCAGATATGTTACAGTTTTTATAAAAGAGACATATTAGAAATGTGTTTGTGTCATGACTAAGAGATTACTTTTTGTTGTACAAAAATTCTGTTATTATTAAAGATTCCTGAAAAGAACTAACCTTCAAAATAGAGATGGTATAATTGTTTCCTTACATTGTTATTTATCTTTATTCTGTAGTTTTTTCTCTCTATTTCAATGTGCAAAACCTTTATTTTGGGGAATGACTTAATCCAGCCAATTAGGGCAGGAAAATAAGGATGCCCTCACTGCTGGAACCTTGCCCTCCATCTGTGGGCCTCGTGTCCCTCTGATCAAGCCTGCTTTGACCTTGGTTTCTGAGATCTTGAGTCTTAGGTAGGTCACTGACTTTGTTGACAGACTGGGGAGGAACACAAGGGAAGTAGTGGGGAACATGAACAAGGAATGGAGGCAGGGCAGGGACCATGGCTGCCCTTCAATCCTCTGGAGTCTAGTCAAACCCTTCCCAAATGCTATTTGGGATCATTTTTATGGGTTTAGAAAAACACAAAGTAGACAGAGTTTCTACTAAAGCTTTGTTTTTTTTTTCACTGTAAGAAACTAAATGACAAAGTGGGATTGTGTTAATTTTTAAATTTGCTTCGTTTTGCAGCAGGGTCTTGGTGTATACTTTAGGCTAGCCCAGAAATTGCTATGAAAAACTTCCAATTTGAGGTTCTCCTGCCTCAGTGTCCTGAGAGTACTGGGATTATAGGAGTGCACTACCATACCCTGCCTAATTGTGCTAGCTTGAAAAAACTCTTTGTGTGACAAAATAAAAATGTCTGTAAAATATTTTTGGAACTTGACTGTCTAGTAAAATTCAAAATTCTACCATTTTTGAAAGGCCACTGCTTTCTTAGTGTTTGGACTTTTTTCTTAGCAGTGGAAATCATTTCTGTGATTATATCTCTGAATGTTTAAATATTTTGTCATGATGGAGACAGAGTGACTGTAGACCCAGAAACTACAGACAGAAACCACAGACTGCTGATGCCTACATTGTCTTGAGGTCATAGGATGGGATTAAGATCTGTTTCCTTTCTTTTTCTTCTTTCTTTTTGTCCTAACAGGTGCTATTCAAAGTGTTAGATCTTAGTCAAAGACCTTAAGGAAGTTCTGGTGTTGTATAGAGTTGGGCTTCTTGAACATTTCTTCTTGTGATCCTTTTTTTTTAAAGTGACCCTGAGTATATAGGCATATAAAATATGCATACAAATCCAATATTTACTGATGATAAATCCTAAAGAAATTTATTTTAAAACAAGTGTGGCATGCATATAACTTTACCACTTATTAACAATGAAAGCAAAGTTGTATAGTCATGAGCTGTATGTACTTGTTTCTCTAACAAAATACAATTCAGGATAATAATTTTATACTTACATAGTGAGGAATGATGGCAAGAAAATACTAAAAGTCTTTGTTTTCTGTAATTAAGCCATTATGTTTTTATAAGAGCAGGCAGAACATTCTGTATGGACAGTGAAAACACTGCAGTTGAATACATATAATAGCCTTGAATCTGAGCTGAGATGTTTCAGGCAGCATCCATTGTGTAGTGTGACTGCATGTGAGTGCCAGTGTGCGTGTTATGTTTAGAACCAAGGCTGTGGTAAAGTCGCACTGTAACATGGTCAAACACTGCCAGAAATATTCCGGATTGTTTACCTGTTTGATTATTGGTTAATTTTAGGTTTTGGCATATTCAGTTACCTTTTACTATTGCCAGTCTCTCTGTGGTCCCCATGTTTAGTGACTTGAGCCCGCACAGGGTCAGGACCCATGGTTTTGAGAAGCTTTGGCTTAGAGCACTTTCATGTGTGCCAAGTCACTGCCTCTTACACTGTGCAGCTGTGAGCGCATGATTCCTCTGGGAATTTTACTTTGGAGCAAAATGTTTAAGACAGACTTCATCATTTCTTTTTGTCCTGAGAGGAACATTTTGGGGAATGCATAAAAGTGAAAAAATATATATGTAAATTTAATATATATTATATACATATAAACATATAAATATATAGTAGCCAGCCTGGATTACATAGCAAAATCTTATCTCAGAAATCACACACACCCCATCATACCACCCACCACCAACCACTACCACCACCAACAAGTCACAACAGCAAGAGTAGAAATGCAATGCACAAGGGAGCTTCATTGAAGCAAAGCCAGTATCTCTGAAAGGTCATAAAACATAATCCCTAATTCAGAATAATTAAAAAATATTGGAGTTAAAATAAATAAAACCCTTGGGAAAAGAACTTTTTGATAGAAGTTGAGTTCTTTAGTGGGGGGTTGGTGTTTTTTCAACATTAATATTTAGGTAATTTTCTATTAATTTTTGTCCCTTTAAATAAAAATGTAGGCATTTAAGTATGTTGTTGAGCCTGAGTGAGAAGCAAGCCCAACTATTTATTTTAATGTGGAAATTTACTGAATGAAGGGTCCTAGTTAGCCTTAGAGAGTTTAAAGTAAGGATAAGAGGGGTCTGAAGCTGCCTATAGATCCTAAGAATAAACCTAGAATTATTTTCCAAGTTAAACCTTGATCTGAGCAGCTTCTTGCATTCTCAAGCCTTTGCAGGGTGTCCTTGCTTTGTAACTGGTAGATGCAAAGGGCATTATTTACATTTGAAAAATGTAAATATTTATATTATTGAGGTATGTTTCAACTGGTCAACACTGATATAAAAAGTTAGGAATGAAGGGAAAATAAAGAATTGCTTAATGCTGTCAAAAGTCTACTAAAATTAATTGCAGTGGTGGCCTCCTGTGTTTGTGATTAATCTTATTACTTTATCCCTAGCTGGTGCAGCTTTGGAGAGGTGGGCTTTGCTGCAGGAGATGCATTTCTGGGGGTGGGCCTTGGGGTTTATTAGTGCAGCCCCTGGATGTTCATGGCTCACTCTTGCTTCTTCCTCTCTGATTATGTGTGGAGAATGTGATGCCTGCTTGTCTGCTCTTGCCATGATGAAACTTTCTCCAACCTGCAAGCCAGAAATAAACCCTTTCCTTCCATAAGGTGCTCCTGGTTGGGTGTTTTGTTCCAGCAATGAGAAGATCACTGGTATACTATCTGTATTCTACAATCAGAATGAATTTCAGCTTTCTTTTTGAAAGCAGGTTGTTGGTGCATTTTAAGAATTTTAAATATATGTGCTTTAGTTTCCATTTTTTGGCTCATATTCTCATAAATAATGAGAAATCCATACAAACTTTTTCACAGATAGTCACCATAATATCCATAGAAATGACAAAAGTAAAGGATCAGGAGACTATTACCATTAAGTAGGAATGATTAGACAAGTAATTATGTCATCATGTAATATGATGTTTATATATTTTTAATGGCATATGCTGAAATTTTTAATTAAGTGAGAAAACACTTCTATTTCAATGATAATTGAAAGATGAAACCAACACCAAGCTTTAGATTTACACAACTTTCAGTTATTAGGGGTGATGGTTGCTCTTCAAGTTCTATGATGCTTTTATCTTCCTGGCAAGTTGGCACATTACTCTTGCCAAGTACTGATTTTATAATTCTCTTAGTTAACAACATTCATATCTCATCTGCTGTGCTCAGTATGAAGTTAGGCAGGAGTTCAAATATGAATAGCCTAGGGCCTTCAGGATTTGAGTGAAACATTAATAATTTTCATAAATATTTACTAATAAGCTATATATACAGTTCTAGCTAACTGTCACAGCCTGGGTTTCTTTTCTAGGTGAAAGGCCTTGTTTCCTTTAGGGACCAAAATGGTACAGATTAACATAAAGCAATAAAGAAGCCAGGAAATAAAGTTTCCTTAGGAGATTTTAAGTGTACCATTTGTTCTGAACATTTTTGAAAAAAAAAGGTAGATTATAGAATTGGAATTTGAGAATAAAATTTGATGTATGTCTTGATGTTGAACACATTTTGTTCCCTTTTTGAGGGCCTAAAGACCAAGTCTGGATTGTAGTGTTTTGTGCTGTCAAGTAGGAATGAGTCTGTCTTGGTCACTTCACTGAGAATTCCTTCAAGACAGGTACTGACACTGGCTTATATCTTGCTTCTCTTTCCCTTAGCTTCTCACTATATCTGGTCAGTTACTCAATAGGTGTTTGGAAAATGAATTGATGAAATGGAGAAAAATAAGTCACCTTTTGAGAAACGTGAGAATCACAGCCTGCACAGGGCTGTCTCTCCAGTGGGAATTCTTTTTTTCACAGCCCAGTGAGGTTATATAGTATTTCATACCTACTATCTCACAAAGATTTAACAACTTGAGACTCATTATAAAGCAACTTAAGGTCCTTGGAAGAAAACTGCTATGCATATCTGAATTGGAAATTTGGTTATTTTTAATCCTAGTGGGAGTTCAGTGGCGAACAAAGAGGAAAACAGAACTTTAGCTTTGGAGGAAAACAGGCTCCAAAAAGAATATGAGCTATATGTGTGATAAATATGAAAATGCTTGACCTTAGTCATCCTGATAGAACAGAAACATTGAGAATTACTATGGATGTACACATGCACATGTAATGTAGGCACCGTATATCATAGATGTCATGTAGGATGAGTTGCAGAATTATTTTAGCTACCAAAAATCTATAAATGTTGAGGTCTCTTATATAAAACAGTGTAGTATTTGCATATGACCTTTGAACTTTAAATCATCTATCTCTAGGCTTTTCCAGGACAATGTGAATACTGTGTAAATAGTTATGCTGTATTGTTTATGGATAATCACAAGAAAAATGTGTACATAGCCAGTCTCTTGTTTATCTTCTTTTTGAGGGAGGGTCTCACCTTATCCCAGGTTGACCTGGAGCTCTCACTGTGTAACCTTCAGCTGGCCTCAAACTTATGATGATCCTCCTATCTCTACCTCTTGAGTGTTTGGATTGAAACATGAGTTTCATGGCTTTATAGTCAGGTTTTCAAAAAATATTTCATGTGTGTGATTACTTAAAATATTCAGTGCATTGTAAGCAAGCCTGGAAAACTCAGCGGTGAATGAGAAGCACTGCCTCAAACAAGATGGAAGGCGAGGACCAACACCCGAAGTTGTCCCTTGACCTCTATACAAGTGCTGTGGTATGTGTGTGTCTATGCATCGTACACACACACACACACACACACACACACACACACACACACAGCAGAAAAGAGAAAAAGCTTTTAGTATATCTCAGATTATTATGAGTATACAGCAATTGTAATTAATAAAAAGAAAATTTTATTCAAAAAATCAATATAGCTGAACATAGTGGCTCATGTCTGCAATACCAAATATTCAGTAAGCTGAAGCAGGAGGATTCAAGTTTCAGCCTGGACTACATATTAAGATCTTATCTCAAACCAAAGGAAAATCAAACACATTAATAGCTGTTTCTTCAATTTTAAACACTGTGCTACAGTCTGAGGCTCCCATAGCCAAGGGCCTTTCCTGTGTTTTCTTAGTGACATAGCACCTGTATACACATACAAAAATTTAAGTTGAAAGCATGTGAATTTCAGCCAGTTTGTTTTTGAAGTCGGTCTAGAGTCTGTCAGTTCAGTCTCTGTGTAATTCTTGTAAATGTGTGCTCTGCAAAGCATTGGGTGGGAAAGGGGTCACTCTATGATTAGAGTTTCTTACATTGTAAACAGAAGTCTGGTGTTGAGGAAGGTTAGGACACACACCTTCCTTTCCTACTCTAAAGCTGCAGTGGTGTCTCTTCCTGTAGAATAAAGTTCAAAATTTCCTTTAAAAAAAATCTCTCCAGAACCGGGCGTGGTGGCACACACCTATAGCCCCAGCAGTGGGGAGGCAGAGGTAGGAGGATCACTCTGAGACTACATAGTGAACTCCAGGTCTGCCTGGGCTGGAATGAGACCCTACCTTGAAAGACAAATCAAACAAACAAAAAGACATCTGTCTCTCTAGCGTGTTCTGCCCACTGCCCTCCATTGAGAACTTCGCACGGTTGTCAAGTGGACGTACCCGCTTCCCGCTTCTATATTTCTGGTAAATATGACACCGGCTACCATGTTCCCTATGCTAAGAATCTTGTTGCCTCATGTTGTCCCATGGGAAGCTGATAGTTATGGGAATTCTAATGTGGGTTTAACATTTTGTCCACTAAGTGTTAGTGCTTTCATATCAAGCCAGGCTCCCGGACAGAAGTGTGTGCCTCTTACCTTGTCAGCTGGCAGGCTTTTTGGTTTTTTCCCCAAAGGCATATAAATTTACCCGTTTTTGAAGTCAACTGTGTACTGTGTTCTTCCCTAAATCTCTCTCTCTCTCTCTCTCTCTCTCTCTCTCTCTCTCTCTCTCTCTCTCTCTCTCTCTTTCTGGTATGATGTATGTGTGCAGGCAGAAGTGTGCCCCATGTGGGAGCATGTGAAGGCCAGAGAACACAGGTGTCCTCATAATACTCTATGTATTTCTGTGACACAGGGCATGTCCCTCACCTCGAGCTGCTGTCCATCAGTGAGCTCCAGCAATTCTCGGGGTCCCCCTCCCACACTGTTGACCAGTGTGACAGATGTGTGTGGCCATACCCAACTTTTTATGTGGTTCTGGACCGTTGAAGTCAGTGGTCTCCAGCCTGAAAGGCCCTCATGCTCGTCAAGCACTTAGAACCATTAAGCCATCTCCCCAGCCTGCTAAAATCTTTTTGTAGATGTTGGCTCTCTGCTTCTTGCTTCTGACTTGTTTTTCTTTATATCTTCGTAGAAGCATCCATCACCTTTACAGTGTATTATTAGTATTATTATGTTCATATTATGCTCATCTTTCCCACAGTTCACAAGCTGTTTAAAGAATGATGTATTTTACCAGGTTTTATTGAACACCTACAATGTACCTGGTGCCATGCTATACCTTTTTGTATAGTTATTTTACTAAACACTGCCTTTATTTTACAGAGGGCCTGGGTGGGTAAATGCTGGTGATTATGGTACCAGCTATACGATGGTGTAGGTGCAGAGCAATGATTATAATCTAAGGATACATGACTCCAAGTGTGGAACTCTTTTACCATGTATTACCAGCTTCATCATGCTGGAGTCATTTCCAGCAGCAATGTGACAGTCACCCAAAGAGAGTTATGCACATGGAAAATATAGTCTTTATATGATATTATATTAGGTAAATATATAATAGCACATAGAAGTTACAATAGTCTTAAACTTTGGGATTTTTTATATTCCGTTGTATATCTGACTCAAGGTTCCAAATATATTATGACATCAACTAGCCCTTACCTTGTGTGCTCTGTTCTTGTAAATGGCAGAGCTATCTACTGCAATGATGCAAGCAGTCTGGGGATCTTTATGTCCCATCTTCTGTAATCTCACTCTATCTAATTGAATACTGGGCTCAACTTAAAAGCATCTCTAGAACCTGTCCCATAGACTCTGTGATTTGTGGTTATTGAATTTTCAGATCTTCTCAATAATCTCCCTCCATGTTGTAACTTAGAATGTTTTTCCTTACATCAAAATCTGATTATGTCAGTGTGTAGCAAACAGGAAATTCCTTTTTAGTTCCTACTCATGCTAACTTGTCATCTTTGGGATTTGGATTCCAAATCTTTTTCATCTTGGCAACATAGAACCATTGAAACATAGAACCAAGTCCTGCCCTAAGTTGCATGACTGCTTGGGATTGCTTCCTCTTAGAACATTTCTCCCTACCTGGCAAGGCTGAACAAAACCAGGACTTTGGGGACATTTCTGAATTTCTGGAGAGGGTTAGTCATGTCCTGTGTCTTGCCAGCTTACTTCTGACTTAAAGTTGAATGCTACTAAATCTATTTACCTGATTATCTTCTCTCTTAGATTATGGGAAACTTATCTTTGTAGTCCAGTCCTGGGCAGGTAACCACTGACTACTCTCCTCAATCAATGCTTGTCTTGGGCAGCCACTTCCCAATAGTCAACATAGGACCCATTCCTCATTTCAACTTTAAGAGCTAATATTGATGGTTATTGATAGGATCTAGAATCACCTAGGAGACAAACCTCTGAGCACATGTGTCAGGGAGTGTCTAGACTGGGTTAACCATGGTGGGAAGGCCCACAGCAAATGTGGGGGGCACCATTCTGTGTGCTGGGGTCCCAGGCTGAAGAGGAAGGTAGAATGGAGCTGAACACCATCATTCACTTTTCTGCTTCCCGACCAGAAGTCTCATGCTGCTGCTGTTGCTGTGCCTTCCCTGCTGGGATGAGCTGTTCCTCCTCATGCACTGAAATACACCCTTCCTTTCTTAAGTTGCTTTGGTCAGGTATTTTGTCAAAGCAACAAAGAAAGTAACTATAGCCCCAATTTGCTTTTAGGAAAAGTATTCAAAGCGCCTGGGAAATGTTCCTCTTCTGTCTGTAGCTTACATTATGGTTGCAAACAAGGAAAGAAGAGTGGTTTTCAAATAACATTTGTCTAGATGTATGTTTGTGTGTGTGTGTGTGTGTGTGTGTGTGTGTGTGTTCGGGGGTGCATGTGTATGCAGGTGCACATGTGTGTGAAGTCAATGTATACTCAAGAATACTGCCCATCTGTTTTGAGACAGGGTCTCTCATTGTCCCGAAGCTCATCAATTTGGCTAGACGGAATGGCTAGTGAGCCCCTGGGATCCTTCTGTTTCTGCCTCTCCAGTCCTGGGATTACCATCACGAACAACTGTGCCCAGCATTTTTACATGGGTATGGGGTTATAGACTCAGGTGGCACTCACTTTACTCACATATGCTGCTTTTCAGGTGGTGGGGCAAAAAAGTGATGGGCAATACCCAATGTTCTATTATCCCTGTTTACTCTTTGAAAAATAATTGGATCAAGGATTTATTAGATAGAGATTCAGAGGTTAAAAATATTACTTCTAGCCAGGCATGGTAGCTCATGCCTTTAATCCCAGCAGTTGGGAGGCAGAGGTAGGAGGATTGCTGTGAGTTCCAGGCTGACCTGAGACCACATAGTGAATTCTGGTCAGCCTGTGCTAGAGCAAGACCCAACTTGAAAAACAGAAACAAAACCAATCAAAAATACTACTTCTGTTAATGTCTTCCTAGTGGTAAAGATATTTCTGAATTGTTGTTTATTATGTCATTTTGTACTGATCTTGTTTGAAGCATTCACCCATAGCCTTCTGAAATATCTTCAGTACACTTATTTGAATCAAATCATCCTATTCTACCTACTGTGTAACTTTAAAGCAAGGTTTTGGCGGTTGTTTTTTTTTTTTTTGTGTGTGTGTGTGTGTTTTGAGCTGGTAATGTTATTGTTATGCCTTTGTGAGTTCTGTAAGTAAAATGAGTCTGTTGGATTTTTAAATGAAGTCTGTGTTGAGGCTGCAGCTTCAAAGGTGTGCAGGGGGAGAGTAACATGGCGAGAGCAGTGGAAGGCAGGCCAGCCTTTGACTTCTTGATACTCATGTTTTCCCCCACCCCAATTTTCCTTTAAATATAAGAAAGAGGATATGTTGGTGGTAGAAAATGGTGGTTATGTTGTAATAGTCTTAAACTTTTGGATTTTGTATAGTCAGTTGTATATCTGATATATTGGTCATCCAAAAGTATCTTGGCTGTCTTACATAAACTTTAACCTCAGATAGAAAACTGCATTTCTTCTGGGGTCTTTTTCTACTCCTTTTGCCCCCTTATCCTCTGACCTTTGTGGGAGGATGAATTTGTTGAACAGTTTAATAATATTAATTTGATAATTATAGTGGTATGATTTAGGTATCCCATAAACTTAATGTGTTCTGAAGGCTTGATCCTCACCTGATGGCAGTTTTGAAATTGGAACCTTGTGGAGCTGTGTTGTTGGCGGCAGGCTTATGGGGATTATAGCCAGCTTCCCCTTGCCAATTTTTGGCACACCTCCTGCCGCTGTTCATAGAACTGTGTGGAGGTGATATCCACCCCCCTGCTCATGTTGTTGTTTTCCCTGTTACAATGGAGCTTCCCCAAACTAAAATAAACCCATTTCTCCCACAAGTTGCTTTTGGTTGGACTCTTTTCTATGCAGTGAGAAAGTTGACTATAAGAGTTTTGGTATAAGAAAGTGGGGTTGGTCCTTGCTGATAGAGCTCTGATTCTGTGGCTTTGGCCTTTTGGAGCTGATTTATAGGAGGAATGTGGAAGTATTTGAAACTTTGGCCTAAGAGTCCCCTTGCAATGTAGTAAGTACAACTTGATGACCTTTCTGGTCAGAGTTGAAAGAGCTGAATGCAGTAAGAACTATGGACAGTGAGGTTTACCTCACAAGGTTGAAAAAGAACTTTGTTGGGACTCTGCCTGAAGCAGTTTGTGTGAGAGGCTTGCTGCCTGTTTCCTGAGAACTTGGGCCGGGTTGCTTTGCATAGAAATGGACTGGTGTGAGCAGATGGAGATGGCACAGAAAGAAATGAAATCTTTGGGCTGAAACTGCTGCCTGTTCAGCTGCAGTTGTTTGAGAGATTACAACAACCATTAAGATTGGGCCAGATGATATGCATTGGGCAGCAGGAAGGATGAAGATTCTTGAAGTAGGGAGTTTGACTGCTGAAGGAGGTTTCTTGCTCTTCAAACTCAGCTTTATTCCCTCCCGAATTAATAAACTGGTAGCTAATCTGATACTATGGAGTATAAAAAAATGCAGGAATAGAGAGTCATTGGATTTGCAACAAGGTTTTGTTTTTTGGAAATGGCCATGGGCTATGTGAAGCAGGCCTGTTAGGTTAACTGCATAGAGGTCTGATGGAGCCATGAGGATGAATTGTGGGTTGCAGTGGAGACCCAGTGAAATTCCAGGACTATTGGATGGTTGCCAAGGAGAGCTGACAGCACTGGATGGAGTTTTCCTCAACTGTGAGTAGCTGAGCTGGAGAGGTGGAACTGGAACTCTAGAGACCAGTCACTATTTATTATCAGACTTGGAGTTAAAGTTTGATATTTTCCCTGTTTGTAAATCTTGTATTGATTCAGTTTGTCCTTGCTATGCCCAATGCATTCTGTGCCATTATGGTTTTTTTCTTTTTTTTTTTTATATTATGGCTTAGTTGAAGGACCTTGGATTATGGAATGTTTGAATATCATTGGGATGGATAAAAAACTGTGGGAAGTTTTTAAAGTTGAGCTGAATGCATTGCATTTTACATCAGGTATGATCATTATTTTTATGGGGGGGCAGTTGTAGATTGCAATGGTTTGATTCAGGTGTGCCCCATAAACTTAATGTGTTCTGAATGCTTGATCCCCAGCTGTGATGGGTAGGTTTTGTTGTCAACTTGATCTTTTTAATTATCTTGGGTGGGTCTCTGAGGATGTTTACAGGAAGGTAACCTCTCAGTAGGGGGCAGGATATAAGGAAACTCAGGAGAGCTAGAATTCAACATTCCTTCCTTTATGGGCATTGCAGGAATGAAGTTCCAGAGACTCAGGAAACCATTAAGTCTGGGATAGGGTTGCAAGACCCCACCCTAAGCCTATATAAAGGAGAAGAAATTCTCTTTGGCCCTCCTGTCTGTTCCCTGTTCTGTGTGTGTGGTGTAGGTGATTGGTTTTTCTATCTGCTCGGACCTGTGAAAGAGGGCCAGCCTCTTTTGCTGTTACGGAACTTCCCCTCAATCTGTAGTTTCAATAAACACTTTCCTCCCCCAAATTGTGCCTGCTTTTAAGATTCATCCCAGCGGCATGTGGCTGACTGCAACACCAGCTGATGGTAGTTTTGAAACTGGAACCTTGGTGGTGGTGTGCTGCTTTCAGTGCTGTGGCAGAGGTGATGTCCCCCCTCTGCTCATGCTGCCATTTTCCCTGTCATGATGGAGCTTCCCGTCAAGTCTGTAAGACAAAATAAACCCATTTCCTTCACAAGCTGCTTTGGTTGGATTCTTTTCTGTACAGTAAGAAAGCTGACTACAACAATAATCTAGTCTAACATGTTAGTTTTCTGTAAGTTGCTTTCATGTTTGGCCACTTCACACAACACTGAGTATTCCCCCAACTGGTTTGTGGGAATAACTAATACTGGGTTTTTGTAGTAAAGGGCTGGTGGTCCATAACCCTAACCAGTGGCCTGGAATCCTGGCACTAGCATTGTGAAGATGATCCAACCTAAATGGTGTCTGTTAGGTAACAAAGGGACCCTCAAGCTTGTTACCATGTTGCACCCCTGTTCTGTAGAATATTCAGTGATCATCTGAGGTTTATACCAAGGTGTATTGCTCTCAAACCTTGTTTGCTTTCTCTCTTTATTACACAACAGTTTTGACTACATTAATGTTGTAGCTACCTTCTTGTTGCTGGGACAAAGCACCTTATCCAAAGGAGCTAATGGGAGGAAAGTTTTTATTTTTCATATAGTCTTGAGGGGAAGCTTAATGATGGCGTTGATTTCTGGTTTTCCATGTAAATTTTATCTCATAACACTATCAAAATAATTGAGCCATGCATTTATGGTTGATACTATTGACCTGAGAGTATAATTCATCTAAATTTTGGCCCTTGTCTTGAAAGACAATGTGTTTTCAAAGTCAAGTTTTGTGTCAAAGCATCATTTGGTGTGGGATGAATTGTAAGTTATCTATCTGGATACCTTCTGCTGGTGCTGTGAATCCCCGGAGCGTGGAGTATGGTTATATGTCCAGTCTAAGGTCTTAACATCTCAGAGTATTGGGATAATTGTGAGCAAAATTTGGATAGGGTCAATATTTTCTAGAAATTAACAGGGACCTTTATGAGCTGACCCAAGTTGTAGCATCCAGTCATTGGTGACATTCATGTAGTTAGCCATCTCTCATGGCACTTGAGCAAGAGTAACAATTTATTTAAATTCTTACTTGAGAAGTTAATCTCAGCCTTACACTCTTAATACTAGTGAGTAGCAGGGAAGGCACCTCAATTTCTTTGTGTTTCCATTTGGAAACATACAGATCAGATGTAATGATGAAGATGTCTATTCTTTAATAATTCCCTTGGATGCCAGGCCCTGGTCTTTTTTTTAGCAAGCATAAATGTCATTCTATTCATTAAGTCTTTCTAAAAATAGGTCAGTGTTTGTAGTAAGAAGTAAGGGTGTTTCATTCTTTGGGTCTGTTTCTCATTCCTGTCCCTTCCAGGAGATGGCTGTCCCCAGACCACGGGCCTCCAGCGGATGCTCATTGTTGCTTATTTTTCTGTTAGGAACACTCATGTGTGCAATGCTGGCAGAATGCATGGGCTTGAGGGATTTCCAGAGTCATAGCTTTTCTCTGAGCCCAGAGGGGTTTCATCTGCAGCATTTGATCGTGGGAAGCTTGGCCACCCATACTGTGCTCTGACATAACGAGAGGCTCTGTCTAATGCTCATCAGCCAGCCAACATGAAAGTGATGAAAACATGCACATGGCCACTCCGGGAGGTCAGGAGAGTGAAAGGATGCCATTCAGTCTGCAACCAGGATGTCAAGATCCCAAGTGAGGCTCCTGCATGACCTGCCAAGGCTGCCTGCCACCCTTTTAGCTGGTTGTTATCTTCTTGCCAACTCTCATACAACACTATCACACTACTGTTCTGGATACTTTGAAATGGCTTGTAGGTTGTTTTTTTTAAAAATCACAATATACAGGATAAAGGAGGACTTAGATAATGAGCTTTAAATTAAAAATTGATCAGATTTTCTAGGAAATGTTCATCAAGTCTAGGGACACCTTCTTTTCCTAGAATCCAAATATCAAGTGCTTCTTTTTTCCCTTCTCCTTCAACACATGTTCCGCCATTAGTTTAAGGAGGAAGAAATCAATGGATGCCATTGACTACACAAGCCAGCTTTGTTACATAGTCTCTTGGGTTTGTGTGGATATGTGTTGTCTGCCTGTGTGTGAGGTTATAACCAATGGCTTTCTTCTACAGAGGACTTCATACTGGGCTTGTTGCTGCTGATGGGCTTGGTCCGTCATCAGACTCTTGGCCCTGCATGTCTGAATCACAGCAGCTGTCCTCTGTTGCTTACAAGGCTAGCTAGCTACCTGCTTCTGTTCGCCATCTGTTTTATCTATACTCAGAAAGTCTAGAAATGCTGTGTTGAAGTAAGGTGGGCCTTGACTCTCAAAGATAGTCTTTGTCTTCTTCCTCTTGTGTGGCCTTATTATGCAGGACAGACATGATTCAGAGATTACCTGAGTATACCACAAGAGAAGGATATGTAACACCTGTGGTTCCTTCTTCTCCCAAGGTCTCTGTAATTCCCTAACATATCTGTACTTTGTTCTAGAGTTTAATTCAGTCTGAAATCTGACACTGTACAGGACTTCTACTACTATGAATGGTAGAGTATTGATCATATGTAGTTTTGATGCTATATTCACTTGTTACCTTTCTTGTTGCTGTGATCAAATGCCTGACAAATAACAACTTAAAGGAAGAAGGATTTATTTTGGTTCACAGTTTTAGGAGATATATCCCATCATGGTGGGATGGCATGGTGACAGAAGATTTCATAGTAATAACAATCAAGGATCAGAGAGGGTACAAGAAACAAAGTGTGGTTATAAACTCCGAGTCCCATCCTCACCAACCCACCTCTTCCAGCTAAGGACCGTCACCTAAAAGGTCTGCAACTTCCCCAAACAGTGTCACCAGCTAGGCACCAAATTTTCAAATACATGAGCTTGTGAGGGACATTTTACATCCAAACAATAATAGTATAATTGTGTCATTTTCTTTAAAATTCCCAGTCATACTCTAAGTCTATAATTACATAGCTACAGCTTTCCATCAAATTTCCTGATTTCTCCTTCCAGTATTTTACTGTCTGCTTTACTTATTTCCTGTGGCATACACGATTCTCCATGTGATGGTCAATTTTGTTGTCGACTTGACTGTTTTAGTAATCTTGAGTGGAACTCTGATGCTCTCAGTAGAGGACAGGATGTAAGGAAGCTCAGATGAGCTAGAAATGAACATTTCTGACTCAGGAAGCCAACAAGTCTGGGATAGGGTTGCAAGACCCCTTCCTAAGGCTATATAAAGGGAAAGGAAATCTCTCTCTAGCCCCCTGCTT
>PVHP010004407.1:0-71293 GCA_004024765.1 Zapus hudsonius | reverse complement strand
ATGACACTGCTTCACAAGGGACAGATATGTCTACATATGTTCTGTGGACCCCATTTTTATATTCATTAGTGTCTTTTTATTATAATGCAGGCTCTTGGACTGGATCTTCTACCAAGTATATTTCTGAAAAACTTTATAATTGAGATAATTCAAACAATTTTCTGGACAATTTCTTGGAGTATGAATGTGTGTTTTTTTTTTTTTGTGTGTGTACTTGTGCAGGTGCATGTATGCATAGTGTACATGCCTGTGTTTGCAGATACATATGCTCCATGCATGTGCATGTGAGGCCAGAGGAGACTAGAAAGCATCCTCTTAGCCAGGCCTGGTGGAGCAAGCCTTTAATCCCAGCACTCCGGAGGCAGAGATAGGAGGATCACTGTGAGTTCAAGACCAGCCTGAGACTACATAGTGAATTCCAGGTCAGCCTGGGCTAGAGTCAGACCCTACTTTGAAAAACCAAAAAAAAAAAAAATGTGCATCCTCCTGTGTTGTTCTTCTGCTTATTTCCTTGAGATTAAGTCTCTCACTGAACCTGGAGCTGCTGTTTTTCAGTCAGACCGGCTGAGCACTGAGCTCCAGTGAGTCTCCTGTCTCCTCTGCCTTTAGCACTGGGCATTGGGGTTATGGGCATGTGTCACCCTTGGCTCTGCATAGGCTGCTGAGGCTTGAACTCAGGTCCTCACACCTGCATAGCAAGGACTCTAACCTGCACAGCCATCTCCCCAGCCCAAGTGATTTTTAACCATATGTTTTGAGAACCATTTTTTTTTTAGGAAAATGAAAAAATGTCTGGATTCATTGAGAACAATTTTACTTCACCCCTTTAAAAAAAGATATTAGTTACATGTCTTCTCCGTTGGATTTAAATGATGATTTAATCAAAAGATAAGTTTAGTAGTATGACAACCAGATAGAGTTAGCATGCATTAAACGGCTCTTTGAATCTTACTTGACTATTTGGTTTCAAAGCAAACCAAGACAAAAAGTTTAACTTAGAAATGAATGCTCATGAAAATCCATTTAAAGTAACCGCTGAGAAGTCAAAGAAATAGGATTGTACTTTTTTTTTTTCTGCGTCCTGGTTACACATCAAATTAACCTGGGAATTGTCATAACCAGTTCCCAAATCGAAGATTGCATTTTGTGCTTCAGAGGGCTTAGTGCTGTGTTTAATTGACCTTCTTTGATTAGGTTCACTTAGTGATTCTTTCTTTAAAAATCCCAATATTTTGATTAAGTTTTTTTTTTTTAGAAAAAAAAAACTTGGTAATCTTAACCCAAAGCTTACTATGAATAGTTTTCATTGAGCATCACAGAACAAGAGCTGCAGAGACAGCTCCATGATAAACAACACTTGCTTCCCAAGTATGAGCAGCTGAATTCGGATCCCCAGAACCCAAGCAAAACAGCTGCATGTGGTTGGGGGAGTGGGTGACCCAGAGCAAGGTGGACAGAGACAGAAAAATCCCTGGGGTTCACTAGACAACCAGCTCAGCTGAAAACTGGAGGGGCTTGGTTTCAGAGAGTGGAAGGAAGAAGCCCAAGAGAGAGAGGAGGAGACCTCCTGACTCCCGTCTCTGCTTTCCACACATGCAGATATATATATATATATATATATTCATGTTCACCCCTCCACACACGAGCACTTCACACACACACACACACACACACACACACGCACACACACACACACAGGCATTCAGAGTAAAAAAGAAATGAAAAACAAATGTAGTCAGATGGAAGCTAATTAGTTCATCAAGCATGGTAAATGAAACATCAATTTAGAAATGCAAAAGAAAGAGAGGCTCTATGTGTCCCTAGCTTAGATTAATTTCTCTGTGACAAGTCACATATCAATTCTGTGAATCAATTCTTACATATATCATGAAAATGACCATCTATGACAAGGTTGACCTATAGATATTTGGTGGCCAAGGTCTTTTAGAAAGCTGCAGAAATCGTCAAGTTAACTGATGGGAGAATGAATCCATGTGAGAGAGGTAAAGTGACTTCGAAGAAGCTGACAAGGACTGGTGAGGAATGTGTGTGCACAGCAGACACGACATTCGAGACTGAGATGGGACCAGGGTTTAGAGACCTAGATGACAGCAGACTTTTCATCTAGCTAAGCACCAAGGCTGTCTGTATTACACTACCTACACTTTGCACCTAGGCCGGGCCTTGAATCTATCAGTCATTTGAATGGCATTGGGAGTCATTCCCTAGAACTAGACGTCATTGAGCTGTAGCTTCTCCTGCTAACCTTCACCTTCGGGGCTGAGTCCACATGCACCATTCTGAATATCAGATCACTAGAGCTGAAGCTAGCTGATGTGAACTTTTGTTAACATGCCCCTCCTGTAATCCATATGGCATGGTCAGATCAGTCCCATCAAGTCCCATGTCATGTATGGAATAATTGTTCCGTGCTTAAGGACCATCTCATTTTCAGCCTTAGCTTGACTAATTTTTCCTGATAGTCTCCTGAGGAAGTTTACGAGTTATATTGCACAGACCTGGGATTGGGGAAGAGATAATGCTTTCATCAAAATGCAAGCCACTGAACACTTTGTCTCCAAATATCTCCCCTTTAATACATGCAGTTGCATTTACCCCTCCAAACACCATGCACTAGGTGTTAAAATCTAAATTTATTCCAATGAGAGCAAAAGAGAATTAAAGAAATCATGAGTAGAAACTAAGGTCAAAATACAAGAAACTTCTTATTCATTATTTGTTTCATTGCGTGTGTGTGTGTGCACGTATGTTCATATGGCTGTGGGCATGTATGTGTGAGTTTGTGTGTGAGTATGTATATGGAAGGCAGGTTTTTCCCTCTATAGTCCTCCACCATGTTTGTTGAAGCAGGGTCTCTCACTACACCCAAAGCTCTCTCATCCGGCAAGTCTAGGTACAAGGCCTGTCTCAGATTATAGTTGTGTATCAGCCCATGGGACATTCATGTGAGTGCAGGGGACAACCTTGTTGAAGCTCTACAATATAAACTACTCCTAAAGATTTCACTCACTTCACCAGGAACAAAGAATTAGCCCCCACTTTTCATAGGTAACTTAGATCCAATTTGATAAATTTTATGGAGAAATGATGCATTATTACATATTCTCTATGTAGGTATGTTCAGAATTTCTTCAAAAAATGCATTCATCTAGCATTGTGACTACACACCTCAGACACACTCTAGGTCATGTCTATAGATTGTTGTGAGGATCCTTTGAAGAAGTACCTGTGTTTATGAGATTTTATGTTTCACTTCACTTAAAAGCTGATTAACCAATGAAGTTTATATTTATTTTCCAAATCAAGGTATTTGGCCCATAAACCTTCTGCTTTGAGTCTTTAGTGATGGTACCCTTCATGAATTTTGAAATAGTTATAATTCTGGGTGGATAATGGTAGGCTTTCAATTCATTTATTTAATCCTCATTTGACAGGCATTTCTATTAGTTTTTGTCTTATGGCAAGTGTCATGAAAAAAAAAAACTAGAGATAACAAAATACTTAAGGAATTTATAAGCCAGTGCAGAGAATGGTCATAAAAATAATGTTAGCATTATAAGGAATGTAATTGACACCATAAGAATAGGAGTTAATTGGCAATGGGACTTCAAAGCTGGAAATAATTATGGCGTATTCTTGAAGATCTTTTGACCTCAAGGAGACCATGTTTCCTCAATGATTAGGGTATTAGCATTTCTACATGGCAATATTGAAGGCCACCAATGTCATTAAACATGATGTAAGTGGAACAGTGCGTGGTCACTGGAGAGAGAGCGATCCTGGAGTTCTTCATCTCCTCATTCCAGTGTTCAGTGTTGAGGAATCATAGCAGGCTTGCGTGAAAAGCCACAGATAAAAGAATAAGGAACTTTTCACATAAGAAAGCTTAAACTCCTAAAAAGATTTGCCCAAATCAATGGAAGAATAAAGGGTGGTATATATAGTTTAGCTCCCCGAAATCATTCATGGGCACATTTAAAGATGTCTTTTAGGGTCTTGCAGAGAAGCACCTGGAATAATTGCTGCCTAGGCTCTTAAATATTCCTTCCCAGGAACTGATCATAAATTTCACTCAGGTTAAATATGCAAAAGAGAAAGTCCTTTTTTGGCGAAGCAGAAGATGTATCGTTATGTCCTTCGGAGCTGGAGAAGGAAATTAGGCAGAGCGCAGTTCTGATAAACCAGTTCTGCAAGAGTTGTCAAAGTGCTATTTTATAAGGAGTTACCAGAGGACAGGAAATATCTCTGACTTGGAGTGAGGAAATGATCTGAGATAGGCTATCTTGATGCTGGCCTTGTTCCCTGCTTTACAACAAGCTTGTTCACCTTGGTAAGGAACGGTGGATTCAGCCACCTTTTCAGGGTGGAAGAGGGTCCCTGTATTATTAGTCATTGTTCTCTAGAGGAACAGAACTGATAGAATGAATTGTATTAAAGAGGGATTTTATTGGATTAGTTTACGGCAGTCCAACAATAGCAGTCTGAAGGATTGAGAGTTAAGGAACCCGGTAGCTGCTCAGTCCACATGGTTGGATCCCTCAGCAGTCCCAATCCAGCACTGAAGGCCAAAAGCTTCCTGGGAAGTCACTGGTCTTCAGTCCAGGCTGGAAGCCTGAAGAAACTTGGTTCCAATGCTGAGGAAGGCTAAAACAGGAAGATGCACATACAAGGGATGACACTCTGCAGCAAGCAGCACCTGCAGCCAGGTGGGAGGAAGGAGGTTCCTTTCTCAAAGAGCTTCCTGGCATAAAGCCTGCCTCCAGGAGGGCCACCCACAATGGGGGAAGGGTTCACTCTGGGGAAAATCCTTCCTCCTTCAGTCAATCCTTCCTGGAAGCAACCTGAGAGACCCACCCAAGAGGAATGTCTGTGGATCCTTAATCATCTCAAGTTGACAACAGAAATGAACCATCACAGTTTTTTTTTTTTTTATACAGGCCAGACTAGACTCATCCTTGAGGTCCTCCTGCTTCTACTTCTCCAGGCTGAACTTGCAGATTCTGCACCACGAAGGCAAGGCAGATATCTATTGGACTCCCTTGCTAGAGTGTGGTTGTCACAGGGCTTGTTAGCTGGAGGGAATGGCCTATGAACTTTAGCTGGATGCCCGTTTGATTGACATGTCTTCCAAGACCTTTTTGAATACAGTAAATTATAGAACAAAAATGGATGGGATGTATCTGTTTCTTTTCAAAGGTGGTAAAACAGCCGAGTTATTAACAAGCTTGTAAGATTTTTAGTGGATGGAGGGAGAACAGCCGAGTAGCTCAAACATACAGAAGGATTCTATTAAGTGCATTGTAAACGGGAAGCTTATTGTTTAAAAAAGTTGTATTTGTCAAGGCATGGCTGAATATTTTTTATCTTAGTGTTTTAGAAGCTTATATTAAAATGAGAATGAACAAATTTGTAGAGCATATCTGAAATGTTCAGCAGTAAATAATAGATGAATGCATTTTCAAAAAAGTATGAACATATCTACTAGGGAAATATGTAAAAATGCATCATTTCTTCATAAGTACCCTCATAAAATTTATCAATTTGAGTCTAAGTTACCTATGAAAAATGTGGGCTAGTTCTTTTAGACTTCCCATTTAAATCCCCAAGGGTGATCTTAAACTGCAGAGCATCAAGTAGGCTCATTTCTACCAGAAATAATTCAAAGCAGCATTATTTTTTGCATGTGTAGAGAGTGGACAAGATCTTGCTTCTCCTACTGACCTTTTCCACCTGCTGAGGATCAGTTCTTACCATCGAATACACCTTCAAGCCTGAAGGACAACTACGTGTGCCCTTGTCTTGGTGGGCTTGTGTTCTGCCAAGCTGCAGATGGTGGATAAATACACACCTCAGAGAAGGACAGACACACAGCCAGTCATGATGCTGTGGTGTGCTTGAGGACCATAGCAGGCCTACTATACACAGGATACCCACACAATTAAAAATGACCCCTGACCAGAGGAATCTCACCCTAGGTTGAGAAGCATTGATAGATCAATCCATTTCTGATTATCTCTCAAGTCCTCCAGGACTCTGTTCAAAGGATACTCACCCTCTGAGGGGCTCCCCTGGCCAGTGGGCCTCAGTTGAGGAGCCTGACTCTACACTAAATTTCCCTGGTATGCAGCTTTATTTTTCTCCCTAGCCTTTATCACCATCTGGTATATAATTTTTGGTTGTTTATTTTCTGTCCCAGGGCTCCACCCACAATAATAGGTATTTAATAAAAAAGCTAAATAGACCAAGATAAATTGGTCTCTTTTGCTCTTCATTTACCTTCTGAATTTAGGCATAAATCACACTAAGAAAACATAAAGGAAGACAGGTTTTTTTTGTGAAATATCCCACAGGCTTATTAACCTGAGTAATGCCAGGTGTTGATCATGCTGAATAAGTCTTGCCCTGAGGCAGACCAGTGTGAAATCTTCCCATCTCCCCTGCCTCATCACAGGGGTCTTGGGACACTCAGTTGGGTACCAAGATGACAATCATTAACTACAAAGCATAGGAAACAAATCATATACTCAAATGAGGGTGATTTATGGAAGGTTTAATAGAGAAACTGCTCCTGAGGGGTCAGGGAAGGGAGAGTTCCAGGGACTCTAAAGGAAAGTGGGTAAGAAAGTCTGGTGACAGTTACAGAGGGGTTTTGATGAAAGACAAGCCATCCAGAGGCAGTTCGTTCAGGAGAGATCTGGGGTGTATGCAGCCTTCACCTCGCTATCCTCCTGACCCTCCTCCTCGTACTTGGACTCCCCATTGTATAGGACACAAAGACAGTTACAGTTCTAGCACCCATGACTGCAGGAGTGTAGGCAGCAGGGTGAGAAGCAGCAGAGACTAGGAGAGGGAACCATGAAAGGGAAAATAGACATTTCAATCTCCAACAAGCTTCGGGTCTCTCTAAAGGACTGTGATAGAAAACTTGAATCTCCAAGAAAGGATGGTGCAGGAGATCCTTGCAGGCTAATTTCTGCTCAGCAGTTTCCAGTAAGGCTGTTGTCAAACTGGATTGCATGGTGAGCCCTTCCAAGGCAGAGGCCTAGTGCTAGGGTCTCACAGGTACCCATAGAAAGGTACATGAGGCACACCTCCATCTGCAGTCATTGGGAATTAGAATATGAGGTCATTTTCAGGGAACAAATGTCAATTCCAGAAAATAATTTTAGTCTCCAATAGGAATGAGCCAAAAGAAAATCTTTTTTTAGGATTTTATTTTAATATTTTATATTTTATAAAAAAACATCTTGTAAGAATATGTATATATGCAGTAAATGACAAGTATCATGACCCAGTCTATGGACTACTCGCCTATGTGTTATATGTAGTCAGCTACAGGGTTTTTATCAGAAGGCTCTTTCATATCCTAAAGTTGGATATATAAGAAAGTATATATAGCAGGGCTGGGTATGAGGGTGTTTGTTAGAAGGAAGTTTTGAAGGTTAGTATTGATTAGTAACTTTAACAGATCTAGAATCTCCTAGGGGTCAGTCTCTGAGTACATCTGTGAGGGAGTCTCTAGACTGGGTTCACTGAGGTGGGAAGACCCACCCTTAAATGTGGGGCACAATTCCACTGGCTGTGGTCAGGAGTGCATAAAAAAAGAGAAAGCCAAGGGCTGGAGAGATGGCTCAGCAGTTAAGGCACTTGCCTCCAGTGCCTAAGGCCCTGGGTTCAATTCCCCAGGACCCACATAAGCCAGACCCACAAGGTGGTGGCCCTGGTGTGCGCTCTCTCTCTCTCTCTCTCTCTCTCTCTCTCTCTCTCTCTCTCGCTTTCTCTCTCTTTCTGCTTGCAAATGAATAAATAAAATATTAAAAAAAAAGAAAAAAAAGAGAGAAAGCCAGCTGAGTACCATCTCTCTCTCTCTCTCTCTCTCTCTCTCTCTCTCTCTCCTTCTTGACTATGGATGCCATGTGACCAGCCATCTCTGTGTTCCTCAGCCATGCCTTCTCAGCCATGATGGACTGTCTGGAGCTCCAAACTGTGAGCCCAAATCAGCTGAGTTGTTTTGTCGGGTATTTTGTTACACAATGGGACAGGTCACCCACCTGTACAAAGGCTTATAAATTAAAAGGGCAACTAAAGTTTTATTAGCCAACAAAACTGAAGCAGAACACAGAAATCTTTAAACTTAACATACTGCTCTAAACATGGTAGCCCTTGGGTCCTCTGAGGCAACACACTGTAGCGTGTCCCCTATGTGACTTTGGCTGGGAGCGTCCCAGCTCCTCTTGCCAACTAGTTCCTAATCCATAACAGACCAGATGGCTGGAGAATATCTGAGGTCATATCTCCCAGGGGGAGAATAGCCAGCTTGCACTGGCAAGAAGCCCCCAGCAGCAGAGCAGAAGACCTCATTCATAGTCAGTGTGAGAATCCGATAAACACAATGTTACAGAGATGTTCACTTGTGAGGTGACCCAGGTCTGTACTTAGAGCCATAATGTTTCACAGACTCATGGCTTTGGCATTAACAGAATATGATCAAAATAACGATGATTACCCTAAAATAAAGCAGGAACATGTCAGGGAGATTTTGCTGAGTCGTGTTAAATACAATGAGAGTCCCACTCAACGACATTCTGAAGGGAGCAGAGAGAGAAAGAGATTTGTCTCAGCATGGCAGGGACTTGACAAAGATTTCTTAGCCTCTTCTGTGTCACCAGGCCTGGACACAGAAGGTCCACGTGAGCACCAGTGTTCTTAGCATAGATGGGTCTTCACAACTCTGCTTTTTGGGATTCACACACTTATTCATATTTCTATCCTAAACTGATCAAGAGCCCATTGAGAAAGGGACAGAATTAGAAATGCTTACAGTCATCTATTCCATCTCCCTGTAAGGGCAGGGAGTTCATGTTGTTTCAATTAATTTGAAGAAAATAAAGGGACACTGTCTGCCTGTGTTTTTATGGATGAGGTCCTAGTGGATATACATGGCTCTTTTGAAAATGGCACATACTGATAAACAAATCTCTTAACTTAAGGATAAGATGACAGTGCATACAAAGACACCTAAAAGAGCCTAGCTGGCTGGTCGGTCACCCGGCAGTATAAATAGATAGTAATTTGGGAGGAGAAAGCCAAGGTGGGGACAGTGATAACTGAAAGGAAGTGACGTATCAGAGAGACATCAATATCACAACCATTCCTGAAAATAGAGATTCTAGAAACAACCAGATAAATTCTCTGTGATGTGAGGACCATAGATAAGAGAGGATAAATTAACCACTAAGTAATTTGCTTTCTTTTTCTGACTTAGAAAGGCTCTGAACAGGTGCATTCATTGTGTCTTGTTAGCTAAGTTCCATGACTGTTCCTGTGCTCTGGGTCAGGTGCATCCTGGCCCTGTGTCCTGGCATCTGCCATGTGTTTCATTTTAATGGTGCCTTTTCATTAGTGAGATCTACATCCCACCAGCCTCATAGTCAAGGAGGCATAAAGGATCTGTGTGGCCCACTGGGGCTCTGAGTCATGCTGGGCTTCCCCCAAGCTCTAGAAATGACCACCATGTACTTTTCCCCACCTCCTGAAGTTTGCCTTTACCACCTCCAACATGTTTTGTGTGTCTACATCCTTTCTCCCTGACTCAGTCATTAATTTTTAGAAGCATTCCAGCAGTGAGGCCGATCTTCAGAGAAATGTCCCCGGTGACATCATAGGAAGAAAGAGGCAGGTAAAGATGCTAACAGTACATAGATACTGGAATAAGACAAGGAGGTTCCCAAATAAGAGAAATTAAATTACACATATTGATCACAAACTATGTTGTCTCCTACTTAATTCTTATGGAGATCTTCAACCTGGATCTGTGTGTGCACACACACTTGCATGCACACCTGTGCTTGGATGTGGGATTGGCTCTGTCATTTTCTCATACCTTCTCATCCACACTCTCCTGATTTGAACTTTTAATTTCATATGGTCTCCTCCTTCTTTTCCTCCTTCTTCTTCTTGCTTTTCTTCTCTGTGTGGTGTTGGGCACACATGCGTGGGTGTGAGTGCATGTGCATGTGTGTGTATGTGTGCGGACTCCAGAGATCAACATTAGGTGCCTTCCTCAATCACCCTCCCAGCTTATATGTGAACCTGAGTTCACTGGCCCTGGAATGACAGGCCTATGCTGCCATGCCTTGCTGTTTTGGGAGTGCTGGAGATCGGAGCTCAGGTTTTTCTGTTTGCCTGACAAGTGCTTTACTTAGTGAGCCAGTGCCCCAGAACCTCACAGAGCTGTATTGAAGTATTTTAAGGGGAATGGAGTGGATGTCTCTGTAATTAATCCAGGTCATTTTCTTGATTGTAGTTTGTTTCTGGAAGAGTACTGACTGTGTTATTAGAGTTCTGAAACAAGCATGCAACAGAACTCATTTCATTAATTGCATAGATTAAAAGGAGTTTCATTTATTCTGTCAGAGGCCAAAGCTACTCTTTAATTTATCTAGAGAATTAAATGTACTCTGAGAGGAATTGTCCAAACATTATTTTTAATGCTGGCAGCAAGAATTGATAAAATGTCTATCACCCAGGATAGCGACATCCTTTTTGATTTATGTACTTTATGGGGCAAAAATCAAAATAGCAAAGAGTAAGTCATGCGTGTTGCTGCAGTAATCCAAGAGAGAATGTAGTACCATTAAGAACCCCTCTCTAAAGGTGCATGAAAGACCATCTGTCAGTCACAATCCCCAAGACAAGTTTCAAAGGGCTTAACAAACCCTTCCTTTCCTAATGAATGTCCTCTTTTAAAAGTGGTCTTTGGCAAGGGCTCCTGAAGACAATGCAAAAAAGGTTGAATGACTGTTTGTTCTCTCATATTTCTTGTTTTCACAGGCCTGAAGAACACTCCAGAAACTACGACTGACACCACCAAAATCTACACAGTTCAGTCAGTCAGTCAATGAATTCAGCCTGTTGGGAGCCAGGCTCAGTGCTGTCCCTGGAGATACAACAAGAGAGTAAATCCAATCACTGTTCTCCTGAGCTTCTGGTTCAGGGAAGGAGAGCACAGTATTTCCTTGTGATTATTGGTATAAAGAAAATAATGAATGGACAGTGACCGGGAATGGTCACAGCACCTAGAAGAGTGGTCAGCGCAGGTCTTTCCAAAGGAAAACATCAGAAGTAAGAACTTGCTGATAAGAAGCAGCCTGCATTGCAAGAATTTTAGAGAAACAGAAAGCTATTACACAAGGCTCTCAGAAAAGAGGTCGACAAAGGTAGCAGGGAACGGAAGGAAGATGGTTTGAGATGAGGACCTTGGAGTAGGTGAGATTCAGAAAATCACAGGATTTGTTCTAAGGTAGAATGTCACAGGAAGCACCATGAGTAGAATGCATGATCTCATTGGCATCTCCAAAATATTTATCTTGTTGCCATTGGAGTAACAGACTTTGGTAAGGCAAGAGAGGCATCCTGAATCCTAGTTAGAAAGTAGTTGCATGAGGCAGGCGGGGTGGTGCACACCTTTAATCCCAGCACTCAGGAGGCAGAGGTAGGAGGATCGCCATGAGTTCAAGGCCAGCCTGAGACTACAGAGTGAATTCCAGGTCAGCCTGGGATAGAGCGAGACCCTACCTTAAAAAACAAAAACAAAACAAACAAACAAACTAAAAACAGAAAGAAAGTAGTTGCATGGATCAAGGAAGGGGCAGAGGTGGTTTGGGTGGAGGTTTAGAGAAGAAAGAGAAGTGGTTGAAAATGGGATCGAGATTGGAAGTTGAACCAACAGGATGGAGTGACAGGCTGGATGTGGGCAGGGGAGAAGCAAGATCAGAGATCAATTAACTCTTTGACCTTGGGTTTAAACTCCTATGTGACCTGGGCTTCTGGTTATTTCTGGCTGCTTTCATAAGTATCTATACAAAGACAATTCGAGCAGAACCAAATGTGCACCTTAACAGCTAGACATACACAGCAGAATATGTTGATACAAACATTAATGCAGGCTTTTATTCACTGAACTGATTTTGTAGCCAATAGTAAATTATAGCTATTCACTCTAATTATCTTCTTAACATAATGATAAGCTATTTAAACTTATAGCATCACCTATGCTCAACCTGATGATTAATTCACTGACTGTAGGTGTTAGTGATTAAGCATGCATCCTCTGAGGGGGAAATACAGACTTGAGGGAATAGAATAAAAGGTTTGAATATTTGCTAAATTGAGTTATTATTTTTCCAGAAACCCTTCCTGTTTCAAACGACCAAAGGAAATCCATTGGATGACAAGGAACTTAAGCCAAGGGCTGATTCTTATCTAAGGTCGACATATGTTGAGTTCCATTCACCAAATTGATTTCTCCTTTATATTTCACTTACGAAGAATAATTTTATTGCATAACAAAGTAAATTAATGCCCTGAAAATATAATATGCCTCTGTGATATACAGAGTATCTTAGATTTCATACGCTTAGCAAGGCATTCATGCTATTATCACATAATCACGTCTCGCCTAAATAAAGAATCCTGCGCTTAATGCACAATGAATCCTATCTTTTAGCAGCTTTATTGTTATATCAGTTATTAATTTAAATTTGTGTCATTTTTATTTAACAAGAAAGATAGCTCAAAGATTTGTTTGCTTAGATTATATTGAAAATCCTCTACATTGGAGTATTTAACATTTCAAGGATAAGCTATGATATTACTACTGCAATCCAGACATTCTTAGTGTGTCTAAACCTTCAGCATCCAAAAGTGATTTCAAAATCATAAATAAGAGGCTCATTCACAGGAGAGATGAGGATCCTGGTTCTCCATGATCCCATCTCTACCCCTTAGCATGACACTCTGCAAGGACAGGCAAGATGAAGTAGAGTTCACCTAAGAGCTTACATCTATCTCAGTGATAAAGACCCAAAGGCTTACCCGACACATCTAATCGTTTTGGTTTTGAAAACATATTTCATGAAATGAACTTCCTTTAGCAACTTCCTTCACCCCTAATTTTCTCTCCCCTGAGTATTTGACACAGTGATCATTCCCTAGCACCTGTGACCTAGCAGAAACCCTAGAGGTATCCTTACAAAATCCTCATCAAGTTATGAACATTAGAAGATGCTGTGTTTAATCTCATTTCAGAGATGAGTTATGGGGTTCCAGTAAATTTCCCAATGGACAATTTCAAAATTTGTTTTGTATGTGTGTGTTGGGGGAGTCCAGAATACAATGCTGGGGGGACTGGCCAATACTATGTGGCAGACTTCTTGAGATATTATTTTCCTCTTGGTATTTCAGGTGATTTAGTTTCCACTTTATTCCCAGTAAGAAAAGATACTTCTAGCAAATGACGAGGGCTAGATTTAAACCAATCAAGTTAAGGATCTTGGATGGGGCCCATGCATATGAGTAATGAGTTCATTGGAGGAAATATTTAGATAGATATTTTTTAACATTTTATTAATTTTCAAGCAGACACAGAGAGAGAATGTGTGTGTGTGTGTGAGAGAGAGAGAGAGAGAGAGAAAGAGAGAGAGAGAGAGAGAGAGAGAGAGAGAGAGAGAGAGAGAGAGAGAGAGAGAGAGAGAGAGAGAGAGAGAGAGAGAGAGAGAGAGAGAGAGAGAGAACAAGCACAAGAGTCACCACCTTGTGGGTCTGGCTTATGTGGGTCCTGGGAAATTGAACCGGGGGCCTTAGGCACTGGAGGCAAGTTACCTTAACCGCTGAGCCATCTCTCTAGCCCTTAGATAGATATTTGACAGAGTAATTTTATGTCTGCTGGTCAAGATATGGTCTTGTCTTGTTTATGTATCACTTTATCCATGCTATCTATCAACATGTTGCTGTAAAGCTAAGCTGTGGTGGGAGAGGGGCTGATTCTTCATCATAGTTGGAGAAGTCCTGGACTAGATTGAGGACATGTAAGGAATGTATGGAGTGAACCCCATCTAATAGGGTCCTTGTTGCTTCCTTCCTTAGGACAGAAGATCATAGGGGCAAAGAAAACCCTGGAAAAGGATGCACTGAATGGTGAATCAGGTGACAAGAATCTCCCAGTCCTGCTGGCAAGAAAGCTGTGTCCCAGCAAGTCACAAAAGGATGCAAAGACACTCTCAGAATCAGGGTCTGATTCTGAGCTGGAAGAGACTCCAGCCCTTCAGTGGAAGATACTCCAGCCCTTCAGTGGAGGAGATACTAGACCTTCAGTGGAGGAGACCCCAGACCTTCAGTGGAGGAGACCCTAGACCTTCAATGGAGGATACACCAGCCCTTCAGTGGAGGAGACACCAGCCCTTCAGTGGACAAGACACCAGCCACCCTTTCAGTAGACTCCTGAATATGACCCCTGCCAGCCATTCTACTTGGTCTCCCACTGTCCTCTGCACACATTGAGTTTCATGCAGCCTCTCGCCCTCCTCCTCTGAGCCTGCATCTTAGACAGATATGCCTCCCCTGACACATCACATTTCTGCATCACTTGGATGCCTCATCTAATTCTCCACAACTTTTGTTTTTAGACCCTGCCTGACACTCAGGTCCAACTCAGCCCTAGTTGCCTAAGGCAATTTTAGTTTTAACCCTGTCTTTCCATGGGAATCTTCTCAGTTCTTCCATCATATTGGAGGGCTCTCTTTTCTCTCTTCCCCACTAAACTAGCGCCTCAAAAGAAGACAGAGACTTGGCAAATTGTTATCTTCTAGCACCCAACTTCTTACCCACATGAAACACATTGTTACCCAGCTAGTCTATGCATTGACGTTTACACACATTCTCCGAACACATCACCTACCAGTGAAATACTCAATGAGAACCCAGACCTGAGTGAACTATTCAGTGAGTTTTCCATGGCAGCTCCTCAGTTACTCCCATCTCATGTCAACCATGACAGAAAGGGTTTTGGAGGAGGGAAAGCTTCACAGAGACAGGTTTGGGTTTCTGAAAACCAAACTCTATAACCAATCCTGAAACCAGTCTCGACTGGAGGAGAATAGAACATTGCGGGGCTCTAAAACAAATGTGGATGGCATCTACCAGTGATGGTGATATTTGTTTGGGCCAGAAAATTCCTTTCTCTGCTCATTCTATTCATCCCAGGAGCCCAGTAGTGGTTTGTCACAGGTGGTGGATGGCTTGATGGAAAGGGCCATGGTTATGTCCCTGGAACCTTTACCTATTCATGGACCCAATGGACAGGGAGTGTTCGGTTCTCCCAGTTGAATGAATAATTCATAAAAGGTTCATAGGAGACCTGGTGCATATACCACACTACTCCCTTATCTCCATGGAGAACCTGTGTAAGCCATTTTTTACAATATTATCTCAAAAACAAAAAGTTTTGGAGAAGTATATCTCTAATATTCACAGTTGGCTGTATGCAACTGTGGTAGTCAACCACACAGCACTGGGATGTATTTCCAAACCAGGCACAATTTATGGGAGGAAAAGATTCATTGAAGCTACAAATCCAGGGGAAGTTTCATAATGGTGAAAGAGGCTGTGCCTCCTTTCACAGGTCCAAGCAGAGAGAGAAATAAGCTATCAACAACACCACACACACAAAACAGCAAGCAGGCAACAGTGGGTGGGGGGAGGAGATTTTCTTCCCCTGTATACAGCCTTAGGCAGGATCTTGCAACCCTTTTCCCAAACTTAATGGTTTCCTGAGTCTCTGAAATTTCCTTCCTGGACTGCCTTCCCAGACAGGATGTTCATTTCTAGCTCCCCTGAGCTTCCTTACATCCCGCCCCCTGCTGAGAAGGCTGGCTTCCTGTATACTTTCTCAAAGTCCCACCTAAAACATTTCAAAGGATCAAGTTGACAACAAAACCTGTCACAACAGCATTCCATCCATGTTGAGAATACACCCTAAGCATTCTGCAGCCAAGAATTCCCTTTTGATAAGTGTCTACCTGGATTTATAGAGACCAACTCCTTGTCTAGTCTAACTGGCAGGATTACCACCTCTTCCCTTGCATTGAATGAGTCCTGGTCCAAGAGTACCAGAGCCTAAATTAGCCAGAGAGATTCTGCCCTAAGTGGATCAGAATAGCAAGCAAGTATGTTGGTACTCAGATCAATAACACATTTTATGAGAAAGGTTCTTAATAACTTGAGTCTTAGGGAGAGGTTTAGAAATGACTGGACATGGGACAGAGAGCATGAGCAGAGAAACACAACTCTCAGGACACACATGTACCAGTGCAAGCGCACAGTCCCAAGGTCAGAGAGAAAGGGTTAGGATTCAAGTAACTGAAGCATGTGCATGAGCGTGCCTGTAGGGACTCACACGTCCAGAATCTGCCAGGGAATTGAGAAATCCCAGCAAAGCCTGATGTTGCCTTCTGAAGACAAAAGACGTGAAAACTCAGGCAGAAATTTTGTGCTACAATTGAAAGGACAATTTCACAATTTGATGGCACCCTTTCTCTGTGGGGCCAGCCAATCATCTTAGGTGTTCAGTCATTGCAGGACTTCAGCCAATTAAAAGAAGGCTACCTACATTACATAGTATAATCTGTATCAGGTAGATCCCACTAATGTAAATGTTAATCACACCTAAACGTAACAACTTGCATAGCAATATTTACACTGGTGTTTGGCTAAACAAATGGGCACCATAACCTAGCCAGGCTAACATACGATTGCCCCTCAGAGGAATATGACACTATCTGAAGTCAGCAAAGAAATTTTTATTAAGTATAAGCAAGATATAAATTCAAGGTGAGAGTTATATTTTAAAGCCCACGGCTGTCCAACAATGCCGAAATCTCAAAGATTTCCTCAGTCAATATCCTCAAAGGTAATTCATATCTGAACATAGTAAAATTAATTGAATTTTATTGTCTTTTACCTCTGCCCGCCCGCCCCAATCAGATGTGAATTGAAGGTTCCCCTCTTTTCCTGATTTAACACAAGAGGCCAAGAGAAACCAAGATCTGCTGCGTTTCTAAAGCTAACAGCAAAACACTGCAGGGGAAGGTCTCTTGGAATCACAGAGTAAAGTAAATACTAGGTTGTAATCTAATTAGCAAATGATAATAGAAGCCAATGGAAAACAGGCCAGGGGCCCATGAACTACAATTCCCTGGGGAAATGAATGATTGATCGCTTGGAGACAGGAAACAGATAGGGGAAAGCAGGTTCTTGCCTTTGACCTGAAACACAGATCACAGCTTCCAACCCAAGTCAAAAGCATTTGTGCAAAACTGCACACTCTGCATTCCCGTGGTTTGTCACTTACAGAGAGAGTGAAGTTCTCCAGAAGGACACCAGGGACTCTGGCTGTGCAGTTTTTGACCCACTAAAGACATGGAGCTCTTTGCAGAACGCCATAAGCAAGATGCCATTTCTCATGTTCAAAATACAAGCTCTAGTGTCTTAAACTTCTATCCATTTCTCTGTGTTCATAGGCAAACAAAACCCAAAAGTCACAGAGCAGCCTGGGTCACTCTTGTCCCTCTTTGCTATTTTATATTCTGTCCCTTGGGCTAGGAAACCAGTGGAAGGACTTCCCCTGTTTAGAAATATATCAGATCGTTAACCATGAGCATTTTAACATAGTTTAAAGGGTTTCACCATAAGGTGGTGGGAAGGAGGGCCATGGGAAGTCCCCGCTGAGAATGACATTCTCAGAACCCAGCTGGTCTGAGTCTACCATGAACCTCAAACAATAAGATTCATCCAGAAGGAGTTCTGAGGATTTAAGCATTGTAAGCACAATGGTATAAAGGCAAAGAAATAGCTTGTGAATTTTTTTGTGTGTTTGTTTTGTTTTGAGGTAGGGTCTCATTATTACCTAGGCTGACCTGGAATTCACTCTGTGGTCCCAGGCTGGCCTTGAACTCACAGTGATCCTTCTACCTCTGCTTATTGAATGCTGGGATTAAAGGCTTGTGCCACCATGCCCAGCTAAACTTGTTTTTTTCTTATGGATGAATGAAAGAAACCAAAGGAGCTGGGAAGGAGCTTTTTATCCAGACACATGGATGCTGACCTTAGAACAGTAGAAAAGAGCGAAGAGGAAGCTCACTACAGAAGTGGAAGAGAAGCTAGCAAAAGGACCAGAGTCTGCTTTCTACAGCAACGCCAAGGATGATTTCTATGGCATAGCTGAAAGGCTGGCTTGTTCTCTATATTCTGAAGAGCCAAATTAAAATTCATGTACAATTTAATCA
Source organism: Zapus hudsonius (assembly GCA_004024765.1). Lineage (NCBI taxonomy): Eukaryota > Metazoa > Chordata > Mammalia > Rodentia > Dipodidae > Zapus > Zapus hudsonius. Next base: position 53,150 of record PVHP010004407.1, on the reverse strand, counting down.
AGGACAAAATAAGTCCTCCAAGTCATAGTTTCAAGAAAATTACTTCCCCTTTTAAATTAGCCTTCAATTACTTTCATTACCTTTACTTAACAATTCTCATAAATAAATATTGACTCCCTGTACTCACAACCATCTGGAGCCAGGTAAAACAAACCATCAGACTTAGAAATGGGAAGGCATCCTAAGGATCAGGAGGCATCGTATAAATACTCCCTGATTCATGGATTCAGCACAGCAGTTCTGCCCAGGGAAAACACCCCCCTTGAATAAAAACAAATATGTTCATGTTTCAAATATATCCTATCAAACATTTGAAAATAATCTGAATATCCTCAATGCGAAAAATATTCAAATGAATCACATGATGGTCAGTTAGTAGAATACCATGCCGTTATCAAAAATGATATTTATTGAGTTTTGGGATAAATGGAAGATGATTATTCTTAAACCTTGAATTAAAAAAAAAACACACAATCACAAGTATTATTTCATGTCCAAAAAGGCAGAAAAGGGAAGGATAAGTGGAAGGACTGAAAACACACACAGTGGATGGATCCCTGTGGGTGCGGACAGAAAGTGCCATGATATTTGTAACTCATTCCTATCTGTAGACCCTTCTCCATTTCCCGAATGTTGTAATTAAAAACAGCAGTTTGTAAAAGATTGAAAAGGAGTGATGGGGGAGGGCTCTGTGGGTGAAGTGTTTACTGAGCAAGCTTGAGTATCTGGGTCAGGTGCAGCCACATAAAAGCTTTTCTTTATTATTATTTTATTTTTAATACCTTTATTTTGAAGAAGTATATACATTGTATGAGCAAATCTTGTGAAGATGTCCCTATTTCCCTCCTCTCTGTCCTCTACCAATTGGGGTCCTTCCTCGGTGCGCATACTGGATCTGTCCATAGGATAGGGGGTGTGAACTGTACCAGAGGTAGCCAGTTTTTTTTTTTTCTTTCCCCTTTGTGTGTTATTGTTGAGGTGGTCAATGTCTCTGGATATTCTCCACCACCATGGCTCTTACAATATTTCCACCCCCTCTTCCACTGAGTTCACGGTGGGTGAGTTTTGTGTCTGCTTTGTTGTTGAGACCTTAAGTATCTCTGGATCTTTGTCCTGGGTTGTGTAGGGTATCATTGGTGTCTGTCTCCATTGACCTTTCATGGGTTATCAGACTTGCTGTAGTGATTGGTCTCCTGTTTGTCTCTTCACTTTCTCATAGGTTTCATTTGGGCCCTGTGTGAAGGCTAGGTGTGGTTTGTCTCCTGCCAGGATATCAGCCATATCTTGTTGGTGGAATTGGGTTGTTCCAGGCTCTTTCAATGCCTGCTGAAAAATACAAACAGAGTCTCCCTCAGAGAGTAAGATCAATATAGGTTAAATGAGACAACATTGCTATTTTGGCTAGCTCCCAATGGGTATAGCCTCTCTGTAGCTCTCTGATAGTGGGAATTTCCTCTAGGAGCCTGAAGTCTTGGTCCCCATAGGATTTTGTCATGGATCCCAGTTCCAGTTAAGGGTTCCACCTGGTATGAGGGGCCATGAATACAATAGGAGGAGCTTAACCTCAAGAATAATTGCTCAGGTCTGCATCTCCCTGTCCCAGTTATTGGTTCCTTCCCACACTGAGCTGTTGAAAAAAGAGACCCACAAGGTCCCCAAAACATGACAGACTTCTGTCAAAGCTCTTGAATGCCTGTCCCAGGCCTAAGGTAAGACCCTGTTGCTGAAGAAATCACAGAGTTTCATCAAACAACACTAAGAGATCCTTCTAGATCCAGAATGGTAACCAGCTCCCAGACGGTAGCACGTGTAGCACTGGAAGGTGTTGCATGAGCTGCCAGGGGAAATTGGTCAATGATATTTGGAGAAAGCAGAGACCACTGATATACAATATAGGTAGTTATCACAAAGATGTAGAACACACAGCTACATGGAAGAGACCAGCATGTCAAGAAATGCTCATCTGTGCAATAGTGGCACTAAACTAAGGAGAGTAATCAACTGCTTACTGATTGCCTAAGAGATCTGCTTAGAGACAAAAAAAGCTTGTCCTGGTGGCAACATCTGTAATCCCATGTCCAGAGAGGCAGAGATGAGAGGATCCCTGGAACTTGCTGGCTATCTGTCCTAGCTGAAATGGTGAGCTCCAGACTAAATGAGAGAACAAATCAGAGAGAGGGATGCATTGGGTTCACTTACAAAGGTAATTTCCAACTATAGATTCTCACTTAAACCCTCCATTGTTTTGTTTCTCCTCCCCTTTTCCTCTTCTCTAAAGGAGAGACCATTAAAGCACTAAGATAAAAGCTAAGACAAGGTCAAATACAAGACCAAGGAAAACTGGAACCAAGGAGAAAACAAGTTTGCGAAAGTCCTAAGCAGTGAGTAGACTATAAGACGCAGAGATGTTGAGATGGAGCAAGACGGAAGTATCTGGTTTTGAACATTTTAAAAGATGCCTGTTCCCATTGATGTGTATGTAGGAGTCAATGAGCAATGGTGGTGATGACGGTGCTCTTGCTTTTAAGTTCACAGTAATTCTGGGGAGACAGAAAGAAACAAGCCCAAATGATCACTTCTAGTAGACCGGAGTGGTATGTGTGTGTGTAAAATCTGGTGTTAGTGAAAACAACACAGGAAATTGTGAAGGGGTTGAGGCATTTAATATATGTATAAGTATTATTTGCATACTGATTCATTGTTTTCATTTCTTTGAAGATATTTATTAAGTGGCTCACCTTGACATTTATTAAATGAAATGGCTGGACACTTGTTTAGAAGGTTGTAGCACAAGTCAACAGACATTGCACTTCCCCTCATGGATCTCACAAGAACACTTCTTAAATATATCTACTGATTCTAATATCCAATTGTCATAGATTTTTGTGGCCTCTACAGTTCATTTCAAAATATGTGTAGGACATGTGGGTACAGGATTGAAAGCCAGGAGAAAATGCTTTGTAAGGATGTTCAGACATTGAAGATTCTGGGGACAAAGACAAGGATGGAAGACAAAGTTCTCTTGAAAGAAAGAACAAAACAGAATGGAAGGAAAAGCAAAAGACAGATTATCTCTGGTAGAGATATATTTCGCTCTTTCTCAGAGATGGAAAAGAAAGAAGAAAGACCATGTTCCTGAGTAGAGGAAAAGATGATCTACCTATTTAAACGACCCCCCTGTTGACATACCAAAGCTCAGAGATATTCCTAAAAGCACAAGACATTTTTTACAATTATGCCCATACATACATATTTTATAATCAAAGCCCATGCTATCTAAGTATCCCCATATTTAATTATTAACTAACAGATAAATATGGATCTGCCTGATCATTTTTTGTTTTACTTTTATTCATCACGAAATATTTCCTTAACTCCTCCCATTCTTACTGGTGGCTTTAATATCAAAATGGAATTGATGAATCATTCTTTGATTGCACACATTTATTTCAAAGGCTCAAAGATATTTGCAGGACATTTTAGTTCATTTGCACTGGTATAACAAAATACATGGAGTGGATAATTTATAAAGCACAGAGATTAATTTCTCATAGTTGTGGAGGCTGGAAAAATATCAAATATCCAGCAGGTTCAGTGTCTTAAAGAACTCATTTTCTCCTTCCAAAGTGACAGCTGTGAAAGGGGCTAGCTGCGTGCAAAGTTCTGAAAGGAGCCCTCCTGACCTCATCATCCCTGAAGTGGGCCCATGATTCATTACCAGTGTATTGATCACTACATTGCAGTACATTAGTCTTGGAGGTGACCCAATGACATGCTAACATAGGGCAAACTTCATGCCTGGCACATGGATCACTTTGTTTGGTAAACTTCACTTTGGTCATCCGATCTTGAAAACCGCTGGAGTGTTCAAGTTAATATTCATGGATGGTCTTTTGGGGGTCTTTGGGTTGGTAGATCGTTAACTAGGGCACATCTGATTTGATGGGCCTTGGGACCCAGCCTACCTCTAGAAGGCTGGGATTCAACAGATCGCTATTTTTGGATCATCCAACAAATCATCAATCATACCTGTCAATCCAAGCTGGTTCTCAAAGATTCTGAAAAAGAGAAATGATTTGTCCGGGAAGCAATCAGTTCAATGTAATCCAGTCCATGTAGCTGTTAAGCAGGAGACACTGTATCCCTTTTAAACCCCATCTCACACTTTCCCGAAACATAGAATATATTTCAGTAGCTCCAGCTGGCCTGTGTCTTTGTAACTTTCTCTGGCATTCAGCAAGCCGGCCATATTGTAGCTGCAAGCTATTACAACAACACACTGACTTCCAGATTTACAACTGTGTGCTTGTCATTTCCAGATGTAGTTTTACTCAGACAGTTGTGCAGGAAACATTGTGAGAAGCAGCAGATTTCTAGTAAAACATGCCTGTAAACACTATGGTTTCTGGCAAAGGGGAGAAAAGGCTCACACCCAGATGCCTTAGGAAAACATAGTGTCTCTTTTGTTCATATTTATCCTGAAGGTTCAGTTGTGAGCTGCAGGGTTCATTTCTGCTTCGTTTGTCCCTGACACTGAAGCAATCTAGTCTCCTTTGTCTTCTGAATAAATTGATCATTCAGATACAGACATTGTTCCTATTGTTCTGCTAACATTTTTAGGAACCTTCTAGAATCAAAGTCTTAACCACAAAAGCCATTCCTGGTCATATTCTGAATTGATCTCCATAATCTAAAAATTTCTGAGCAGCACCTGGACTGGGTGATTTGAAAGCAAAAGCCTAAACTTCCTGTGGGAAGTCACAGATCCGGAAGTTGATGAATGTTTTTCTAAATTCCACTGGATATTTTTTTTCCCTCTTAGCATAAGCCTACATGATTCAAAAGACATGTTTTGGCAGGAAACAAATTAGCACATATGGGTGTGGGTGACAATGTCTTAATGCCCAAAATGGATACACCCTTATTTTCAGCAGTGACAATAGCTATACAATACCAAATCAGAAACTGGTTCCACAGACTCCTCTCTCTCTCAGCATAGTTGAGAAGTAGATGAGGGGTATTCTTAACTCTATATCTGTCGTTCTCACTTTTCTCTTAAACCAATCTCTTTTCTTTTTCAAAAATATTTATTTGCAAGCAGAGAGAAAGAAAGAGAGAGAGAGAGAGAGAGAGAGAGAGAGAGAGAGAGAGAGAGAGAGAGAGAACTATTGACAGTATGGGTGTGTCAGGGCCTCTAGCCACTGCAAAGGAACTCCAGATGTATGTGCACTTTCTGCATCTAGCTTTATGTGGGTACTGGGGAATTGAACCAGTGTCCTTAGGCTTTGTGGGCAAGCACCTTAACCACTGAACCATCTCTCCAGCCCTGAATCTCTTTTCTTTAGGGACGTCTTCTCGTGGTGCTACCTTCTGTGTCAGTGTTTCTTCTACCTATGGCATTACTTATGTCTTCTCTGCTTAGCCTTCCAGACTGCCCGTTTTAATCCTTTTCTCTCTTTAATTAATACATCCATCCACGCACACACTTATTTGTATATCTATCCTTATTAACTGAAATCAATACCCTGTAAAGTGTTAAGGACAAATGACAAAATTCTGAGAAATGACTAGCCTGAAGACATGTGTTTTACACACTGAATAATTCAGTGTTTTAATATCTTCACACTATTTTTCTTCAGGTATGATGTTTCTAGAGAATAATCTTGAGATACATTTGGAGTGCAAGAGATTGACAAAGGAGGGAGTCTAGCAAAAAAAGGGGGAGGAGTGACGACGAAGAGGAAAACTGGTTCAGTACCCAGGAGTGGTTTGGCTTGTTTATAAAGTATATTCTTGAATTCATATGAGATTTGATGTTTTAGAGGGGTTATAAAAGAAAGAATGTCACTACCGTAATCCAAAGAAATAAATCAGTTTAAGAGTATGCCACATCAGGGGTGAAGATAGATTGGAATGTCATATAAAACACTCTTGAATTGCACATATGTGGGATACACATTGTTCCCAATTGTCTGTGAACACATCAGCCTCATGATTTAAGCCCAGGATCCTGAAAAGCAATCCAGCTGCCTTGCGTCCTTGGCAATACTAACGTGAAGTCATGCTTCATGGAGCCAAAAGTGTGGCAAGAGGGGAACAGGCTGGTGAGAGTCTCTCTTCCAAGTGCAACTCCACAAACTACCTACTGGGCAACTTTAATCTCTGACTCTATGGGGGATGATGAGGCAGTCTGGTCAGCCACGGCTGTTCTTAGCCTCCATAGAGACACCCCCCCTCTGTCTTCTCACCAAAAGGCTGAGAAATGATCAGAAGCAGAATTGCTAGGGAGTGCAGAGTGTGGTGGCACACAGCTACCATTCCAGCACTAGGGATGGGGGGAGATAGGAAGATTGTGGGTTCAAGGACAATCCAGGCTTCTTAGTAGGACTCTGTTTCTAAACAACAGAAGCAACAGTCACAAAGGAGCAGAAAGGAATCGGGGCAGAGTGAGAAGCGCAGGGAGAAGGGAGAAGCTGTCTCGCTAGTCTAGGCAAATAGGTAAGGAGTTCTGGGCAAATATGTTCATTCATGGACAGAGTAACCCAGTACTAACAAGTTCATTCATTGGAAAGAGTAACCCAGCACTAATATCTTCATTGATGGACAGAGTAACCCAGAACTACAACCACAGTGAAGGTCTCTGTCTGCTGATGATATAACTCTAGTCATCCATTTTTCTTTTCTGCCTTTTTTTGAAGTAGGGTCTCACTCTAGTCCAGGCTGACCTGGAATTCACTATGTAGTCTGAGGGTGGCCTTGAACTCATGGTGATCCTCCTACCTCTGCCTTCCAAGTGCTGGGATTACAGATGAGCACCACCATGCCTAGCCTTCATCCATTTCTTTTTTTAAATTATTATTTATTTATTTTTCAAGCAGAGAAATACAGAGAGAGAGAGAGAGAAAGAAAGAGAGAGAAAGAGAGAGAGAGAGAGAGAGAGAGGGAGAGAGAAAGTTCACTAGGGCCACCACCTTGTGGGTCTGGCATATGTGGGAACTGGGGAATTGAACCTGGGACCTTAGGCACTGGAGGCAAGTGCCTTAACCACTTAGCCATCTCTCCAGCCCACCTTCATCCATTTCTTGAAGATGCTTTTTAAAAACATGATGTGGGAATGCCTTTCTCTGGGCTTTAAAGTAATAATTCTGAATACTAGCTTTCTCTAGAGAGTGTACTGTCTTTCAAGAAAAGTTCTCGTTTCCTGTCTTGTTGGTCAACAATTTTGAACTAAAGGACTATCAATAGAAACAAACAAACAAACAACAACAAAGTGGACACATGGCCATATCAGCCTTGTAATTGGAATTCTTATTTTGAAGTCTGCTGAAGAAAGAGAATTCCGCCAGGCAGAAGTAATCAATAAGAAGCATTATTAGTAAAATTTTATTTGCATTTCATCAGCCTCTGAAGTGAAATGAACCAAATACATTGACTAAGGTTGGTGATTATTATGGAGGATTCTTGCCTGTTGGTTGCAGAGTGATTTACAGTGATATATAATATTCCACATTCTACATTCCTTTACCCAAACTAAGAGGAGGAGACATTTGTTTAACAGTCTAAGTCTACTCAGCTTCTTTCTCTCTTTCCCTTTTTCTAGCACCAATTTTCATTTTGCAGGGGTGTTTTGTTTTTCAAGGTAGGGTCTCACTCTATCCCAGGCTGGCCTTGAACTCACAGTAATCCTTTTACCTCTGCCTCTGGAGTGCTTGGATTAACAGCTTGCATCGTGCCTGGTGTAGGTTTCTTTTCATTAATTAAAATGATTCTATCTTGTCTGGGAAGGTGGGTTAGCGTGTTAAGGGCTGAGTTGGGTTCCTCAGCCCCACCTAACAGTCAAGTGTGCATGTCTCTTCTACCAAGAATGGGAAGGTAGAGACAGGAGGGTTCCTAGGAGTCGCTGGCTCACTAATCTAGGCACATTGGTCACCTCTAGGCTCAGGTGGAGACCAGGTCTCAAAAAATATGGTGGAGAGTGAGGAAGACTCCCCATGACATTCCCTAGTCTCCATTTGCAAGCACACACAAACATTTGACATTCCCCCCCTTCCTTCCTTATTAGTTATAAAACAATGCATTCTTTCAAACAGAATTGGATAATATGTAACTCAAGATGTCGAAACAACAATAAATTTAGCTCAATAATCTGGCACAGAGTTGAATGAGCCAGATTGCCTTTGGATTGTGAATGGGAATGTCTCAGTGCAGGCAAGCTTGCCAGAGAGAAGAAGGGATGGAAGGTGAGGAAGGGAGGGAAAGGAAAAGGAGGGCAGGGAAAGGGAAACAAAGGCTACTTGTGTTTTAGTGTGGAGGCAGAAAGCAACCCCTCCAAATGCTCTCTCCGTGTGTTCAAGCTATTACACACACAGGAGAGGGTCCTGGCCACTGGTTAGGTCGCCCTAGTGAATACAAATGAAATATCTCTTTCTCCTAAAGAGGCGGAACATTTTATTAACTAGCATTTGGAGAATGTTATTATTTTTTATGTCTAAGATTTTATGGGTCCTATTTTCCTAGGAGGCCGAGGAAGGAGTGATAAATATTACAGAGGCTAGAAACTCCTACTTCTTGCTTCTGCGAGAGAGCAAGGATAATCACAGGATAGAAAAACAAACCAGATAGCCTTGACCTCATTTGTGAAGCTCGGATGTGAGCACTCTCCCTTTTAGCTAAAGTGGAGCTCGTGAATGCCGTCAAGATGCCGGCTTGTGAACAGGTCATAAGGCTCCCAAGACGTCGGAATCTCATGTGTATTCATGAATCTCCTGGATGCCCCAGGTAGAAAAGAAAAAGAATGATGCAAGGGAAGGGAAGGAAGGAAAAACAAGGGAAGGAAGAAAAAATATAACCTCTTCAGATAAGGGTAATAGACTAATGGAATTATTACCAAAGAAAAAGATAGAATTGTTCAGAGATAAAAATCTCTAAAAATAAATTCTTAGAATATTCAGAAAGGGATATTATAATATAATATTGAATTCATTTGACTTTATATATAATAACAGGAGATAAGATAGCGCTTTTATACTTGGATTAATTAACCATAATATACACTTTTTAATATAATCCTTAAAAGTTTATACATGAAAATTTATTGAATCATGGATAGTATATAATGTTTACTTTTGCATGTTGAATACATGAATATACATATACACATACATAAACATTACATATAATTTTTTTCTCTTTTCTTTTGATTGTGAAGACATACCACAGAGTCAATAAATGGAATTATAAAGAATTCTCATTTTTAGTAATAAAAACCTAAGGCATATTTGGTATAAATCTAAAACTTAACAACCCTATGACTATTTTAACAAGAGAAAGTTATGTCATACCTTACAATATGATACAATAAAACAGCATCACAACATTCTAGATTTTGTCTGTCAAAATTTTAGGTAAAGAGGTAAGTTAAATTTCTCATTTATTAATATATTCCTGTTAGAAACAAAGAGAGCAGGCTGTGTTAGCCTTTATGAGATCACAAAATCAGACAATGGAGAATGTTCCATGAAGTCCAGCTACCAGTATTCTGCCCTGTCAGGATATCATTGCATTTCGCCATGGTACTGCTATCTGTGGGCCCATGTAGGTCAAGGCGAAGGAAAATTAAGGGTCATCCTAAGTTTATACCATATAGTGTTTTCATTTTCCGTCCAGCTAAGGACATCCAGACTCCCTGTTGGGAAAGCCATTTTTTCCTTGTCTGTTACTTTCAGAGAAAAGCCTGCCTGTGACAGTCTCGGGATCTCACAGCCTGAGCACAGATGGGAAAGATTACAGCTCGCTGAGGACTGACCTTTACAAACCACTTTCCTTCCCGAGGTTCTTCGCTTTTGACAGCTAGACTGGCTTTTTCTCAATTAATTTCATTACCTAAATTCAATCTGTCTTTATTTTTTCCTCTGATGAGTCCTCCTCGACTTCTAGGCTAAGTTTAGTTACAGTCTAAGCGGCTCTCCAGCCCATGTAATCGCATGTCCTTAGGTTCCAAGAATTTGGCACATGGATAGGCAAGAGGCTGTGGATAAGGCATCGCCTCCCTGCTGGCTCTCCTTGATCAACAGGTATCCTACCTAATGAGTTTCAACTGGTTGCCTGAGATGAGCCATGAATAGGGACCTGGGAGAAGAGGTCACGGGCAGCAAGAAGGAGGGCCCTCATAAATCACAGGACAAGGGACATTTATGAGCTGGTTGTAAATTGTCAGCATACGGCTACAAAGTGAGCCTCTACTTTGATCATAAATAAAGAAGAAAGCTAACACAATATAAACCAAGGTGCCCAAATTAAATGAAAAGAACAACTGGACCATTCACAGACCCGAAAAATGTCCGTTGATGTCTCAAATGGAAGAGAACTGGTTGGAAAATTCAGAAGAGAGATTAGAATCCAAATATTTTCTTTATCGCCAAGCTCAAGTAATAACACCATCGGCCAGCAAAACTCACACACTTGCTAGATTTTTTATAGTCACCCCAATGTAACAGTGGTTACTATTTTACATCATAAAACATGGCAAAAGATAGGAGAGAGAAAATCCCCCTTTGTTTAGGGAGAAGTTATTTCGTGGTTTCTTTTCTCAAGGAAAGCTTAAAACCCATTAAGTTTTCAAGTTAAGAAAATCGACTCCCTACGCTATTTCAAGCGGTGGTCAAATCATTATAATAATGTCTTAGTCCTATAAAAATTGCTTGAAATACAACACTAAATGATTGCATTGTTTGGTTTTATTCAGATAAGTTAATGCTCAGCTATTGATCTGAGATAAAAATTACCATTTTAATATGCACTTAAAACTTGGGCTAGCATTCGAAGGCAGTACACTTAGACTTTTGATCTCAAATGAGCAGGTGGTAAAAGTGTCATGTAAGATTTGCTTATATTTTACAATTTCATTAAAAGGGGATTAACTTTTCAGAGAAAATATGAGGAAAAATCTAATTAAAATTGAAAGCCTCAATAAATTTACCCTGTGGTGTCACGTGACATTTTGCAAGGACAATTCTATGCTGTTAGCAAAGAAATTATTTTAGGAAGTTTCAAAACCAATACGAGAACATCCACTGTTACACACATCAGAGAAATTGCTCCTATTTGTCTGTCATCCAGGGAACTAGCAGAAAAGAAGGCAAGAGGTGCTCAGCCATTGGATTCTAAAGGACCCTGGACAAGTTCCTATGTTACCACAGAAAAAGGCAAAGACTCTCTAATTTCCTTTAACAGGTTTACCCACCACTCTGTTCCTTTGAATGATACTCAAAAAAAAAAAAAAAAATAGAGGTGAAAGCAAAATTGTTCAGGCACAGATAGTTTAGAGATATAAAGAACTGATTTTTTAGGCCCTAAACAGAATCATAGATATCAAATCACTTGCTCAACACACTCATTTTAACAATGAAAGTGGGTTCTTTAACCAAGGCACACAAAAGCCTTGGCAGAATTTGAATTGGAATTCAACCACATTGGTTCCCTCAGAAGTTTCAGTTATACTGTCTGGACCATCTATCAAGGCCTTTCTCAATCCCATCCTTCCTCCCTTCTTTCCTTCCTTTCGTTGAGCTAATGGCATTTCATGTGATTCTATGAAGGCTTTATCCCATCCCCAGATTCAGGACAGGATTCCTCCCATTCCATTCTTCCCTACCTTCGTGATCCATTCAAGGATGGATATTTGGTTCTGTTTGGGGTACTCAGATTTTAGGAGTTGTTTGTTGGGGGGGGGTGAAATATACATATAAATCAAACCTTCCTGCAATAGCACATTCAGAAAGTAAGATTTCTTGTGAGTGAAAAGCACCAACTAAGAGGTCCCTGGGGCTTCTGGCTGCCATATTCTTGTACACAGGCAGTTGGCCTTGGGACAAATCCTCACCAAGTAGCTCTGTGTCACCTTGAACTGTTGAGCCATCTCAGCAACCCTAGGGTTTTGATATTTTAACCCTTACTAGAAGTGGTGAGTAGACTTTTTTTTTTCATCACCATCAGATTATTCTCGGCATTCGAGTGCTGAATTCTTGGTTAGTTTTGCTGTGATTCAGACACAAGCTGTTGGTTGAGTATCACTAATCTTTATAACCAAACTGAGGCCAGGTTAACATAAACAAAACATCCTATGTCTTGATAGAGTGATATTCAGCATTACTGTAGGCAGTTAAAACTCATCAGGATGGAACTTTTGATAGAAATGCTTTTCTCCCATATCCAACAGGAGCTGACCTGTATGATCAAGAATTAGCTATGCACCCAGTATCCACACAAACTAAATGTACAAAGTGGCGCATGCATCTGGAATTTGTTTGCACTGCCAGGGGGAATGATGTATCCATATTCTTTCTCTGTCTGCCTCTTTCTGCATCTCTCTCTCTCTTTCTCTGTTTCTATGTGTCTGTCTCTCTCTCTCTCTTGATCTCTCAAATAAATAAATAACAACATTTTTTAAATCAAAGATCTAGAGAAACACTCAAATTGAAGTCAGTCTTAGCACCACATTGGAAAGGAACATTATAGTTGCTGTAACCAATTCTTTAATTCTGAAGATACCTTCTATGAATGCTTAATTCTCAATACAAATTTCCACAGATCTTACCAATGAAATTGCCAGTTATGCAAAGTATCTAGCTCTGAGAGGTGCATTAAAGTGTATTGGAGAATCCCAACCCACCTGTATTAGTAAAGGCTGATCTCAGGGCAATAGAACTTGAAGTACAGTGTTCAGGAATCTAGGTCCAGTTTCATAGTACTTAATGGTTATTATTTCCATTTATTTTTCCTTGGATTTCAAAGAAATAAAATGTGTCCTTTCCATACTTCTTAGATCCCATGACACACAGTCTAAACTTGCCTACCACGTGATAGCCATAGGGTTTTGTTTTGTTCCCCCACATCTGGGTTACTTATGGCATCTCACCCTTTCTTTTTGTTCAGGATCAACTGGTACTGAAGGAGACAGTGGCAGATAGTGCTCTGTTCTAGAATGATCTCTGTGCTTCTGCCTTCCAGAGTTTTGCGTGGGGGTCAGGAGCAGCAAGTAAACCTCTGATCATGACCAACTTCATCACCACTGACCACAACGCCATCCCCATCTTCCCAGTTCTTCCCAGTTCTGTGACATGCTTCCCTTTCTTAATGGGTGACCAACCACATTCTCATTGCTTTTGATGCCTTGCCCTATATTCCCCATGCATACCTTACCTCCACACCTTAGATTTATCTTTCAAACATCTTCCTTTTTGATTTTATTTTTCAAGGCAGAGTCTCACTCTAACCCAGGCTGAACTTGAACTCACTTATAGCTCATGCTGGCCTGGAACTCACAGCAATCCTTCTACCTCAGTCTCCCAGATGCTGAGACTAATTATGTGTGCCACCATGCCTAGGCATCATTTCAAACATCTTTTAATACATATATAACTACAGATGTGGGTGGAGTGTGAGCTTCAGATTCAGAGCAGAGTTCCTCACTATTCACAACTGCATTTCCCAGAACAGCTGGCCTGTGAACTTCTAACTTCTGGAGGTTTTTTTTTTTTTTTCCACATCCCTTCTCTTTGTAGATATACTGGCATTACAGATACTTGTTGTATAGTGTCTGGCTTTTATGTGAGTTCTGTGTATCTGAATTCAGATACTCACACTTGTGCAGTTTTATCCACTGAGCCATCTCCCAAGTCCATGTAGATTAATGTCGATAGATGCAATCATTAGCATTCATGTTTTAATGCTGCCCTGTCATTTTTGTCTTTTAATAATAAGTAAAACAAAAGAAAATAAACTCAAATTCAGTCTGTCTTGATATTTCCACATTTAAAAAATTTTAATCATGAACTAAGATACTTAGATCTTGGATGATCTCTCTCAGTTATTTTCCATAAACACTAATAAGTTCTGCATATTAAAATTCTAGACCATTCAAAACTGCCATCATGTTGAAATACATCTCTATATGTCAATATAGTCAGCTGAGTAAACATTAAGGCATAATTGAATTTTTCAGCAATGACATTTTAATTAAGAAATGTTCATGGGCTTTCAAGAGTTCAATACATTGATAAGAATTTGCCCCCTTCAGAATGTGCTGGAAAAAATACAATTGGGCCTGCTACCTGGTATTGTTTTTCTGTAGTTAGTGGGTAAAACTGGTCATTTTGGGTGAGTGGACTAGGTATAATTTTGCTAGTTAATACTAATTAGCACAAAATGGTAAGAACAAAAATGGAGGCCAAGAAGGCAGACAATGCAGATCCTCTGTAGGATAATTGTGCTTGCAGTGTGTGTGTGTGTGTGTGTGTGTGTGTGTGTGTGTGTGTGTGCACATGGGCATGCAGGTGCAATGGCACATGTATGGAAGTCAGAGAACAACCTTGGTAGAAGGTCCTCATCTTTTCACCTTCTCTCTTGTTTGAGACAGGCTTGCTCTTTTTTGTCACTGTGAATGCTAGACTAGGTGGTGTGCAGGCTGCAGGGCTCTTCCAATTGGACCCCCAACCCCCTTGGGGATAACGGGCACATGCCTTGCTAGTGTCTAGCTTTACATGGGTTCTTTGGGCTTCTAACTCTGCTCAGCAAGCACTTTAAACACTGAGGTTCTCCCCAGCCCAGGTTTGAATTTTTGTAAGTTAAACTTTCACATATCCAACATTTGTAGAAGCTGGGTTTAATATCATTCCTGGAAATTGTATCTTTTCTTTGTGATCGAACCATTTTACTAGAATAGAAGGCAGAGAGGGGCTGAGGAAATTGACAATCTTTTATCCTTTGCAGGACAGATCTCTATGTTCTCCACATTGCTTTTTAAGGTGTGTGTGTGTGTGTGTGTGTGTGTGTGTGTGTGTGTGTGTGTGTGTGTTTCAGGGGGAGTTACAGGTAGGGTCTCCCTCTAGCACAGGATGACTTAGAATTCACTATTTAGTCACAGCATGGCTTTGAACCCACAGAGATCCTCCTACCTCTGCCTCCCAAGTGCCAGGATTAAAGTCATGCACCACCACATCCAACTAAATTTATGTTTTTAATGAAATATGGTATAATCAAGATAGTCAAATATGGTATTATTGAGTTGACAAGATAGTTCCTTTGAATATGTTTCAAAGAAATTTAATATGTAGGTTCAATTCATTGTCTTTAATGGTTATGATGTCCACATATGTTTTTCTTGGATTTCAAGTACAGAAATCCCTGAGTCTCTTTTACACCTACTGGATTCACTGACACATAGCTGTGAGTTACTTTGGACATCTTAGCCTTTTTTATGCTCATGAATTGGTACTCAAAAGATATTGGCGGAAAGAGTCAATCAATAGTTACTTATCAAGGCCATAGTCTTTGCAAGCTCGTCTATTTGGAGGTACAGAGGATGCTAGATTTATATGATATATTCTCTTCCCTCTGGAGCTTGCAATGCTGTTAGAACTATTCATTGTAGTAAATCCATAAAAGCCATGGAAGAAAGAAAATAATTTAAGCCACATAAATAAAAGAGGCATGTATCCTTTCTAGGATTCCTCTAGAAAAGCCAGAGTGATATGTCTTCCATGGGACATATGTATAAATTCATGAATAATTCTGTTAATATGTCTGTTGATCTTTCTAGCGTAAAGTCTTGTAGTGAGGTGTGTAGTAGAAATTTGTCAGTTTTCTTCCCTGCTAGGATCTGAATTTTCCTCTGAGATATAGTGCGATTTTCTCTTGTTCTACCTTTCTAAACCAATGGAATGTAACATACAAATGCAAAGCCCATATGAAGCCACCCAGTGCTGTCATAGAGCTGTGTGCTTCAGTTGAGTGATGTTCAAATACAGGGACAGAAAAGCTCTCATCTTGTGACCACTGGCTTTGCAGCAGTGATGCTGCTGCTGGTGGTGGTGGTGGTGATGGTGGTGGTGGTGATGGTTATGGTGGTGGTGATGGTGGTGGTGGTGGTGGTGAGGGTGATGGTGGTGGTGGTGATGGTGGTGGTGATGGTGATGGTGGTGGTGAGGGTGAGGGTGATAGTGGTGGTGGTGATGGTGGTGGTGGTGATGATCGTGGTGGCGATGGTGATGGTGGTGGTGAGGGTGATGGTGGTGGTGGTGATGGTGGTGACCATGGCTGAGGGATGGTGGAGTGAGGTAATGGCAATCAGTGATAGTGTACTTTTCATTCCAGAGCAGAAAGCAGCACATTACTTAATCATATTGACTCCTTATAGGGTCTTGTCGGCATTTCTGTCTGCTCTTGGTTTCTAGCCACTTTTAGAGCCAGGTTTTCCCAGGTTTTCTGTTGCTTCTATTCCTAGGTCCTTTCCTGATTAAGTTAGCCAGAGTTCTTGACAATTACAGCTCCTCTTGGTAGAGAGGCTGGAGCTGGCTGTGGACAGTAAGCCCCATGGCTTACAGTCCACAAAGAAAAACATGAAGGAAGTCAAGGAAATCGTGGACTAGTTCTCTGGTCTGATAAAAGCTGGGCCATGGATAACCTAGCATACAGAACCTCGGATTAGCTTACAGTAGCATGTGGTAGGCAGTGGCTACATGTCATCTATGGTCTTGATCATCTGGAACGTAGTTGGCACTGAAGACAAGAGTTTGGAGAAATGAGTCCCTGGTCCCTTACAATAGTAAGAAGAAAAGCCAGGCATGGTGGGCACACCTTGAATCCCAGCACTCGGGAGGCAGCGGTAGTAGGATTGCTGTGAGTTCAAGGCCACCCTGAGACTATGTTGTGAATTCCAGGTCAGCCTGGGCTAGAGCGAGACCCTACCTCGAAAAAAAAAGTAAGAAGAAATTGAATGTGAGGGATTTATGAATTAACTTATGTGATTAAGTGTTTCTGTTATGATTTGTATCTGAAATGTCCCCAACACGGTCATATGTTGAAACCATTAGTCCAAAGATGGTGAAACTCTTCAGAAGGGGGGGGCTGTGGAACTTTCTGAAGGTTGGGCCTAGCTGGGGGACATAGGTCACTAGAAGCTAGCCTTTCAGTGCTCTTTGGAGCTTTCATCTGGCTCTTTTCTTCTTAACTACAACCACCATGACCAGGGGCTAGCTCTCATCTCCACAGACCAAGCTGCTGCTGCAGCCATGATGGACTGTGTGCCCCCGTGTCAGACACACCTGCACGTCTCTTCCCTGAAGTTGCTTGTGTCAGGTATGTGGCTCCTTCCAGGAGAAATGTGACTGAAATACATTCGCCTGGTTTCTTATAGCAGAGGCAACGCAAGAACATCTCCTCATCAGAGCCCTGCTGGTTTAGTTGTGATTTTTGTTGGACATTATGAAAAATGAATAACGTGTACTCAGCTTCATGCTGAACAATTACAGACCGCACATCTAGAGGGCACATTTGCACACATCCAGAGTGACATCTCACTAAAAGTTTGGAGCCATAAGATGATATAAACTGAAGTCAGTTGTAGTGGTTTGAGTCAGGTGTCCCCCATAGACTCATGTGTTCGGAATGCTAGTTCCCCAGCTGATGGCAATTTGGACATCGGAACCTCCTGGAGGAGATGTATTATTGGGGGTGGGCTTATGGTGTTCTAGCCAGCTTCGCCTTGACAGTGTTAGGCACACTCTCCTGTGGTGTCCACCTGACGTTGCCCAGGAAGTGATGTCCAGCCTTGGCTCATGGCACAGTTTCCTCTGCCATCATGGAGCCCCTGTACTGGTGGTGCTGGTAGTGGTGGTCCATAAGTCCAAATAATCAACATTCTTCCCACAAGCTGCTTTTGGTCTAGTGCTTTCTGCCAGCAAAGTGAAGCTGACTGCAACATCAGTCTTAGTGCCACACTGCAAATGAATATTTCATTTACTGTAACCAAATCCTTAAATCTGGACCGTGCCTTCCAGGGACCTTTAATTCTCCACATTGTCACAGTTCTTATCAATGAATATCCATTTTGGCAGGAGTGCCCCAAGGAAGTGCCTCAGTGTTCCAACCCAGATGTAAACTGTCCTTAGGACCGTCTGGGAATCCAGATCACATCTGTTATAGACAGCATCCTTCTTAGACCTTTGCATCAAAATCTATGGCTGTAATAACAGTCTTTTCATGTTTTCTCTTACATTTTATTTTATTCTTTTGATCTCTATGTGTTGCGGTCAGCTTTCTAGTTGCTGCACAGAAAGAACCCAAACAAAAATGGCTTGTAGAGGAATGGGTTTATTTGGCTTACGGACTTGAGGGGAGACTCCATCCTGGCAGGGAAAACGATGGCATGAGCAGAGGGCTGGACATCACCTCTGCCACAGCACTGCAAACAGCGGCAGGAAGGTGTGCCAAATACTAGCAAGGGGAAGCTGGTTTATAATCCCCATAAACCCACCCCCAACAACACAGCTCTAATGAGGTTCTAATACCCAAATTGCCATCAGCTGAGGATTGATCGATCTATCAGAACACATTCATTTGTTTGTGGGGGACACCTGGATCAAACCATGACACTATGAGAAAAGAAAAACCGCTTCTATTCTCACAGAGAAGTTCTGTGGGCAAATTTCTGCAGTGTCTTACCAAGCAATAACCAATTCAATGTTCTATAATCAATTCTGGAATCATCTACCCAAAGACAGCATCAGATTCCACGGGTGAAAGGCTCTGTCCCATGGTGCTGCCTCCATTTCAGATTCCACTTGCAAACTCCAGGTGGAGACCTGTTATTCCTGGATATAAATGAGGTTCTCCAGAAATCTCCTCCTGGAATCCGAGAGCTTGCTGGAATGGCTTACAGGACTTGGGAAATCACTCTATCAGCTTATTGCAAAGGATGTGTTAAGAACACACATGAAGATGCACATGGAACAGTCTGGATGCTCCTGAGCACAAGGGCTCCTTTCCTCCTGGAATTGGGACACTCTACCATGTAGCCTGTAAGTGTGTTCATCACCTGGAACATGCCACTTAGGTTTTAAGCAAATGTTATGTTCACTTATTACCTAGAGCATTGGAATTCGCAAGTTTGTGTAAAATCCTACCCTGATGAGGGTTTCCCAAATCAACTAAATGTTCTGCAGTTCATCCTTAGAAGCAGAGGAAACAGTGCAACTATGACAGACCCAACAGAGCAGCACACATGAGTCTGCTGAAATACATCCAGGCAACATTTCCTCATATACCAGCCACCCTGATGGTGTCTATGCAATTTTGACAATATATTGTTTCTTCTGGAAAAGCGATTCAAGAAGTAGAACAATCAATGAGTCAATTACAATAAAAGATCATCTGGTTACCTAAGGTCAGTCAAAGGCATCCTTGGGATGCTATTACTTGATTAGGCCTTAGACAACAAAGAAGCAGGAAAGAAAATGAGTCCTAATCATTCCCCATAATGCCCTTCCTAGTATGTGTGTCTGTCTCTGCTCTTGGGCTTTCACGTGTTTAAAGATTGTAGAGTCATTATCCTGAAAGACATCCAGCTTGTGACACTGATTCAAATAGACCAGGCCTGATGGTGCATGCCTGTTATCCCGAGACAAGAGGGGTGTTGCTGGTTCAAGGCCAGCCTGGGCTACAAAGTGAATGCAAAGCCAGTGTGGACTATGAGTTGTGACTCCATAACAACAACAACAACAAAAGTAAAACAAAATAAACTCAGAGCTATGGAAGGCTTGGGTTGTGCATGTGGGTATGAAGCTTCGGGTTTCATCTCCAGCCCTGGAGGTTGAGAAGGGGCAGGGGAGATGGATGTCTTCATGGTCAGCTTAGTTCCTCTGGAAGCTGAGGTTAACCATAAGAGCCAACTGAGAGAGATGCCACAGCATAGTTTAAGGTGGGGACACCCAACGGAGGAACCATCCAGCCTGTCATTTACTGAGCAGAGAGGTCTGGAAAGCCTACAGGTATCTTCTCTCCTCTCCCCAGCAACTCTTCCAGTCAGCTCAAGGAAAACTACTCCCCTGCAGGTCTCTGCCCACCGACTTACCAGAGCAGGGAGTTACTTGAGCTCCACAGATACCCATCAGATCTTGCTTCTCAGAAGACAAGGTGTGACTGAGTGCCCCTGAAGCTCCCACTGAGTTCTGGCTCTCTCAGGGAGCCGGGAAGCTATTCTTTGACAACCACTATTCAGTTGATTCCTTTCTCTGGGGAAGTCTTTGTGTGTTTTAGAAGCTGAGCCTGATGAAACCAATGACTTTCTTATGGCCATTTTCCATATAAAGAATCAGGCTTGAAACAACCAAGTAATCTACCCAAACTTACTTGGGAAAAGAGAGACTTTGACACAAGCACTCTGGCCTCCAGAACCAAGGAGTTTTGGAGGTTTTTTTGTTTGTTTATTTGTTTGTTTAGACTTAAGAGCAAAATGTACATACACATTGAACTTATGTGACTTTGAGAAACACGACATTGTTTCCAGGCCGAGTCTTCCTGCGGTTAAAAATCTCCACTGATGGCAATAATCAAAACTGCCCTGTGACTTCTTCAGACATGGGTGACTTGTGCCTGGCTTGTACATTTTAAGTAAATTAAAGCATAACATATATACTCTTTTGTGTTTGACAGTTTTGACTCAAAGTTATATTTGTGACTTTATACTATACATGTATGGACTTTCTGGTTATTCATGTTACATGAGTATATGATAATATCTCACCTGCTCTGTTTACTGGGCATTTGAATACTTCCTGCTTGGGTCTGCTGAGCCTGTGAACATAAATATATTAAAATATATTTATTTTTACATATATAACAAATGCATTTAACTATATAAATATAGTTAAATATATTCATTTGCAATTTAATATCCTCTTTTATTGAGGGTCTGTTAAAACCTTCTGCATTCCCTCCCTATAGTTGATAGCTTTTTAAAATTATTCTTGTGTATTTTTTGAGGTTATGTCTATATTCTGGAGGAGACTCGTTGCCAGATGGTTTTGTGAGTAACTTCTGCCATTTTCACTTGGATTTTTACTCTATTTATGGTGTCTTTTGATAAACACAACTGCAATTTTTTTAAATAAATTTTTGTCTCCTCTTTGTTTAGTTATATTCTTTTGCTCTGCCTATGAAACTTTTGCCAATGCCAAGGTCACAAGAGTG
The DNA here is from genome assembly GCA_004024765.1 of Zapus hudsonius. Classification (NCBI taxonomy): domain Eukaryota; kingdom Metazoa; phylum Chordata; class Mammalia; order Rodentia; family Dipodidae; genus Zapus; species Zapus hudsonius. The sequence goes on along the minus strand of PVHP010004407.1, from coordinate 32,123 downwards.
TCCTCCTATGTTTCCTATTGAAGCATTTTTGTTTCTCAGACTTAGATCTGTCATCCTGTGGAACCACCCTTCATGTATGCTGAGCAAGTGGTGGTGGCAGGGGCAGAAATTCTCCCTGAGTTCACAGAGAGAACAAAGCAACAGCCCAGCTTCCTGAAAACACCAGCTTTCCTGCTGCACTCTGGTGTCATGGTAGGATAACCAGGTATTTTGATATGTGGGCTCCATTCTGAATCATCACCAATATGGAACTGCCTTATGAATAAATCTCATTATTATTTCTAAAAGAAACTGTAAAGGCTAGCAACTTTGTTGTTATCATTAGAACTTTTTATTTCTATGTGTATTTTAGATTACATGATTTTTATTACTATATGATCAAATCTATAGATTAATTTTTTAAGAGTTCCTATCTTTATTCTATTGAATTTTTCCAATAGCCTTGATTTAGGTCTCTGTTTTTTTTCTTAATAACATTGAGAAATGTTGTAAATATATTGAATACACTCATTCCTACACAGTGTTATTTCTACCAAGTATGTTTGTAAGGAGTATCCAGTGGAAGCAAGTAAGTATGAAATTTTTGAAGAAGAAAATTTTTAATAGTAAGATCAACTTTCATAAGAATTCATTACATTGTCATTTTGGTAAGTCCTTTCTGAAAAGACTGTTTAAATTTTAATTCAAATTTTTATATTATTGTTATCCTAATATTTTCTTTGTAGCTTCTTGCTATCTCTAGTATATACCATAAGATTCTATTTAATATCGATATCATCAACTATAATTTTTATCAATCTTACTAAGCAATTATGATGTATTAGTTTAACACATTATAACATAGTTGAATTTTCAATGGCCCTTTTTCTGTTTAAAAATATATTTCCTTTTAAAATCTTTTAATTTATGAACTTACACTAAAAATTAATTTTATTTTTCACCTATAGTGGCTTAAAAACAAAGCTTAAATGATTTATTTTACTTTCCCCAGATAATATATCCAATCCAAGCATATTTCTCCATAATTCATTTAGCCATATTTTTCTTACTTTATTTTCAACTTATCCCGTAGACCATGTGATAACATAGACAATATTGTAAGGTGTTTTACTGACTACCTAAGCAAGTCAGGATTTCATGTGGTTTAGTTCTACCTTGCATAGAATTTTCATCAAACAAACTCTGAATAGCCTCATTTTAAAAAATAGCTTAATTTATGATCAACTCTGTGGCTGTTCATGTAAATGCTTCATGTTCTCATGAAAAATATGAGTGTAATCATGTATGCAAGAATCAGACCAGCTTCATTCATTTCTACTTTTGTAAATTATTCAGATCTCCCGTGTCCTTAGGAATGTCCTTTTTCTGTTTTGTTAGGTAGTGAGCACCTATGTGGAAGTCTCTCATCCTGGATACAGATTTGCCTATTTATCTTTTCTGTTTCAATCACTTCCATCCAGACATTTTGACTCTCTGGTATCAAGTGTATAGGAAATATAGTCCTGGAATTTTCTAAATGTCCCCTTTTTACCTCTAGTACTTAGGACATAGCTTTCCTTCTTGCCTTAAAATGCCTCAGAATCTCCTTTTAACCAAATTGCTACAGGTCCTGAAGCTGGGATTGTGTTCAGTTTCCTAGTCCAGCAATGACTGTGGAACCTCCACCATAGAAATATTATTTATCAGACAATTTACTAAATATTAGTGAAAATAGCAAGAGTGTGAACAAAGGGAATACATGGACTCATTTAGGTAGATCCATGGTGAGTGGTTTTGTAGTAATCATTTCACAGAGGAGTAGAAGTGTGTGTGTATGTGTGTGTGTGTGTGTGTGTGTGAGAGAGAGAGAGAGAGAGAGAGAGAGAGAGAGAGAGAGAGAGAGAGAGAGACAGAAACAGAGACAAAGAGAGTCAATCATGTGAGAATCTGTTTATGTTATGGAAGAGACAGGCAGTTCCAAAATCAGCAGCCTGGAGCCCTGGGAAGCATTGATTTCTGTGTTTAGGAGATTCTGGGAAAGAATTCCCTACTCTTCCAGGGAAAACAGTCTTTTCTACTACTGTCTTCAGCTCTCTGGATGAGGTCCATTCATGTTAGAAATAACCATCTTCTCTATTTGCCCTGCTCAATTTATATTAACCCCACCTAATAAATGTCGTCCTGCAGAAATATTCAAAGTATTGTTTGACCAAACATCTGGGGTGTCACTTAGTTTTCTTGTTGCAGTGATTAAATGCCCGACAATAGAAGAGTCTATCACAGCTTGGGAGCATGTATTCCATCTTGATGGGGTGGGGAAGGATGGTGGCTGGAGGGACAATGGCTGATCAGGTCAAATGAGCAGCAGAAAGCAGAGAGAGAGGAATGCTGGTGCTCAGCTCCCTGTCTTCTTTGTATGCAGGCTGAGAAGCCAGCCCTTGACAGGATCCTGCCCACAGTTATGGTGGATTTTCCTACTGTAATTAAAATTAACGTAGACTATAAGCATCCTTTCTAATAGTCCCAAAAGTTTGCAGTGCTCTATGGTCAAAGGAGGAAGAGGGTCAGCAGCAACAGCATTAGTTTGCTCTCCTAAAATGCCCATGGAAAGCAAAACTCAAAATCCTCTCCACTGTATCCAAAGCTCTGAGGTTAAGAGGCTGTCTTTTAAGGCTCGTCAACACTTTCTAGTTAGGGGACTTAAGTCATCTTCTCCCAAGGTATCAGTGACTTAAATTTATGGAAGATTTTTTTTCTTTAGCTTTTATCAAATTTACTTTAATCAATGCTACTGTTAGTACCCAGAACATGCTTAACATTAGCATAAAAATCTGTACTTATCAAGAGGAGTATAATGTAAGTCATTTTTTGCTCAGTAGATACTAATCTCTTCAATGGCTATTTGTTGAAAACACTCAGGAAATTGAATTAGCAATTAGGTACTTTCTGGTTTGCATTAACAAAGGCTACTGAATTGCTAGAATGTTCTTCTAACCAATCTTCAATTTTATTTTTCTTTAAAACCCAGATCAAATTCTACTTCTGCCCCCCCCTTAAACCCAGATGCACACATATATAACATAGATCATATTGTGCCCTCTGATTATATAAGCTTGTTTACATGCTTCTTGTTTAAGTACATTTATGTCTTTTTCACATGTGCTGGTTTTGTTAATGCTCACTTGTAAATTAGGGACTGTTGAAAATTCAGTTAGCTTTTTAAATACCCCAAGGCTGTGTTTAATGTACCAAAGTAGTAACCTGCAGAGAGTTCCCTGGTGGCTTCAAGCAGCTCCTGCACTGTCATAAGAAGCCTAATTTATTGTTAGGGAGTAGCTTGGGCACAGGGGAAATGTACTGTGTCAGAAATTTTCATTACTATAAATTAAAATCTTACAAGTGACTTTAGTTTGGTTTTCTTTTCAAATTGCTTGATAAGTTATCTTTATTTTTCTATAGTCTTATTCCTCAATGGTGGCTCTGGAGATATTTGGAACTGATATCCTTTCTTATGGGAGAGTGGGTGCTGTCCTAAATATACAGGATGATAAGAATCATGACTACCTTCTGATCATAGATTCCTACAGGGGGATATTTGAAAAGCTCTCCATGCCCTTGGAAGTGAGCAAGCAAACTGACTCTCTGAGAACCAGTGCATTGCTCCCTACAGCTCTATCCTAAAAATACTTATTTATCAGAAGATTCTCATTAAAGATCAATGTCCTTATCATGAATTAAGTCCAATTTCTTGGTATTTAGAAATTACCTGCTAAAAGTCTTGAGATCATTCAAGGACACCGATTTGAGTAATCCATTTACTTACCGTTTAATATCACTACTCCAGCCAAAGTGGCAACTTCAGACTAATCCAGAGTCTCTCAAGCATGGCTCCGATGCAGCTTAAATAGAGCGACCGTGGGAAGCTGGGCATGTGCTGGCAAGACTTGAGATAAAAGAGTTATCTCTTCTTCCTGACTTCCCGTAACTCTCTCCGACCTCCACGGATAAAGACCTCTTAGCCTATTACCGAATGATGTTTCACAGGAGAATTTAAATTTTAATTTTACTGGAACTATTTTTAAATGCTAACTTCATCAAGGATTCCTGGAATGACTCCTGTCACTAATGGCTTACTCTTTGTCTATATTTGGCTTTCTTCATTAAATACCTGGGTGGGGGCCCTTTATTCTCTTTGAGCTGTTTTTGTAGAATTTTCACTCCTATTTATTATATGTAATAAAGCATGTCTATGTGTAATAGGGGAGTTGTCACACTTATGTAAGTACTTAATAAAGTCATATTCTTCATATCATGGAAATTCTTTTCTATTTGCCTTAACAACTAAAACAGCTCAAAGAATAAATATGAAAGGCATTTTCCACGTTTCCGAATTGCCATCCATAATGAAATGAGGATAATGTGTTGAAGTAGATTAAGGCTATAATTCTAGACAATGCTTCTGTCAAAATTATTCCATTATAACAGGTTATTGGGTTACTTTTCCAATTCTATATAAAATTTCCTCATTTTATCAAGTCGGCTTTTAGTTATTTATTTATAGTCCTCTCTTTTACTAGGAAATACTTTAATCAAGGCTTTGGTCATATAAAAATATAATCAGGTAAGGTAGCCATGTATCCCTGTTTGTGGTGAAAACTGAGAATCTGACAGCAATGAAATGTTCCTGTGGGCCATTTGAAGGTAATAAGAATTCAATATCCCCTCTTCTGTCACTCCTCTTAACCTTGCCCTGTGTGTGTGAGTTGATTCACCTACCACCATCATATCAAAAGCTTTAGAAGATGCTTAAATTCCCACCCAGGAAGCAGCTGCCTACATCTGCTCTGCTAGGAGTACACCACACACTTGGACTTCACCTCTGTCTTCAGTCTTGCCTTCCCTTTCTCTCAGACATGCCTCCACCCACGCGGCTCTCAACAGCTCCTTTCTCAGCAAGCATTTCCCACTGTTCCAACTCTCCTGTTGACTCGAGTTTCTATATTCCAAGCCCATGTGTATATGGATCATGGCTGATTGAATTACAATTTAACCTTACTTACACAGATGGTAGATGACTCTTGCTGACTGACATCAAAGAACTGTGTGAGGCACTGTGTGAGCTCAACTTGTTTACATGGAGTCACTTCCCTCACCCTCAGTGACTCCAAGCTAGATTCTGAAACGAAGTCTAAGTCTGGACGGAGTAAACATAGTTTTGAGTGCAATGGATGATCACAGCTCTTCATGAGATAAGCAGATCTGAGGACTGCAAAGAGGAAACTTAACTCAATCCAAGCCCACCACTGCAATCTGCTAAAGATGGTAACTGTTGCTTGTATTGTCTTTTTAAACCCTTGACCCACCCTACACCATGGTTCTACATATTTCTATCTTTTGAATTAAGAGAGCCTAGTTAAGAAAGCAAATGAGCCTTCTTAATTTGCCTAGGATGTTCCCTTAAGACTCCTGTTTTCCATGAAAGGCAGAGAAATCCTCTTTTCAACATTCCTGGGGAGTGTTATATGGCTTCCTCTTCCTGTTAGATCCATTTCTTCACCCATTAGAGTAGGTAACCAGATGTGTCTGTCACATGTGGATGGGGACAATTTGTATCAAGAGAGAATAAAGCAGAGAAAACAGCCCCCCTATTTATTTGCTCACATGTAGTTCTTGTCCAGATACCTTAAAAGTAATAGTTTCCCTTCCTGAAATCTCCAAGGCTATTGTGGTTGACCATGAGGTCAGCAGAAAGGCTAATTGCAAGAGCAGCTGTCATCAACTCACCCAGAGTTAGCTGAAAGTCAAGTACAAAGGCCTTCTCATTTTCACAACATTCCTGGAGGCTCTCGCTCACAGGAGGCTCTCAGCATAAAGGGAATTAGTGATGGGTGAACCACAGCCATGTTTCAGCTATGATTTTCCTTAAGTTTAATAGTACAGATGAGTTCCTCAGATGAACTATCAAATTGTGTTAGAAACATCTAACACTATTACTGCCTATCCGAAAGTTAGGCTAAATGTCATATTTGCACCACAAACACAATAAATTTTGTCCTCCTTCAGCTGCCATTGCAAAGATTTAGCCCTGGAAACAGCAAAAGCACCAAGAATCTCTATTAATGTAAGAGGTTTTAGCAATATATATATATATATATATATATATATATATATATCCATGTCTGCATTGTAGCTGAATAAATTCTCTGTTTGTATGTAGAAACCCTAGATTCATTATCTTAAATCAGGTAGAAGAACATTGTTAGCTTTAATCATTAATTATTCTTTTGGCTTGTGTGTGTGTGTCTGTGTATACATGTAATGTATGTGTATGTGTGTACATGTAATGTATGTGTATGTGAGTGTGTTGTGGGGGTGCTGATGGTGCTGGGCATCAGCGGATGTTTTCACTTGAGCTGGCATCTCTTACTGACCCCGGAGCTGACAGCACTGGACATACAGACATAGGTGGCCATGATCAGCTGTTTGTGTGGATTCTAGGGAGCAAAACTTGAACCTGGCTCTCAGGCTTTCTCATGCACTCATGCTTACACAGGAAGTGAACTTAAATAAGATCCATCTCTCCAGCCCTATTATTCTTAAAATTATAAATCTGAAAGCTACATATAAACAAGAAAATAGTATGATGTGGCAAAATAGAATGCATGGGAGTCACAGCTATGAGAGCCCATATTCACTTCTGCAATGATTAGAACATGCTTTGAAAAAACAGTATTTCTGAGTCCAGATCGTTGAGCCTCTATTATATGATTTTTCTTCAATATGATTTTCCTCTTAAGAAATGTTGGAGTTCAAGTTCACTCCGTGCTTCAAAGAGTTATCTGAAGAAATTAACAGGGATAATGGATGCAGGATGCTATTGAAGTCAGGTTTCATGATGCTGAGAAGAAAAGAACCTGACCAAAAGACAGTTGATGGGAGGAAGAGGTTTTTTTTGGCTTACAGACTCCAGAGGAAACTCCCTGATGGCAAGGAAAGGATTGCATGGGCGGCGGGTGGACATCACAGCACTGGAAACAGTGGCAGGAAAGTATGCCAAAAACTGGCCAGGAAAAGCTGGCTGTTACCCCCAGAAGACCACCCCCCAACAACACATCTCCGATAAGGTGCCAATTCCAAAACTGCCATCAGCTTGGGATCAAGCACTGAGAATACAATAAGTTTATGGGGGACACTTTAATCAAACCACTACAATCCACCCGTGGACAGCATAAACTGATAACGATACATGATGTTAAATGCAATGCATTCAGCTCAACTTTAAAAATCCCCAGAGTTTTTATCCATCCCAATGATATTCAAACACCCCCATAATCCAAGATCTTTCAACTGAGCCATAATCCCCCCAAATAAAACCATAATGGCACAAGATATTCATACTGCAAAAGATGGCATTAGACACAGCAAAGACAAATTGAACCAATCCAAGACCTCAAATACACAGGGCAAACGTCAAAGTCTGACTCTATGACTTTCCTTCTTCGGTTCAGGTCCAAAGATGAGCAGCACGCTCACAGATAGACTCAGCATTCACAGAGGCCATGCGAGTGCCAGGACAGTCCTGATCCCATAAGACCTGTGTTGGTTGGTAGCTGAAGAATAAATATGAGCTATGCATGTGTGCACACATTCGTGTGCAAGGGATTGTCATGAGCGGTTTGCATGTTTCACTGTGAGTCAGGTAATGTCTCTTTTCAGGTCATTCAAATCCTTTCATGAATGAGAAATAAAACCCTGGAAAAGAGCAGGTTCCCATGGTGGATAGACACCATTCAGCACACCTGGTCTGAACCTTTAATGGATAAACACCTCGCCCTTTTCAATTGCTACCTAGAGATGTAGCAAACAGATGTTTCCAGAGGGAAGATGTTGGTTTATTCCACAATAATTTCTTAGTGTGAGCTCCCCTAGCCCGTATAGAGTATGTTGTCATAATCGTGTTAACAAATGTTAGCCCATAGTTAATCTGAGAATTAAAACCAGGCATCCACTCCCAGAGTTTATGTCTTAAAGAGGATTTCTGTAATTAAGGACAGGTGGGAAAAGGAATCCCAGTCCATTATTATTGTTAGTACCCGCTACTAACTCCCACCTAATGAGTACTTGATCCACTTCCCCTAATTTAACTCTTTTTCTGAGTCCCTCAAATTTGTGACCCTTCAGGCTTTTTGATTATTTCACACTTCTTCATGGCTCCATTCTGAGCGGTATGTGTTGGTATTCATGCCTTACGCCTCATGATTGAGGCATGGTGTTTCTGCAACACCCAGAAAGGGGGAAATGTCAGGAATTAAGAATCCTTTGAATAGTGGAGCTGAGTCAGCATATGGACCTGGTTCTCAAAGAAGCCAGGACTTTGTCACCAGCCTTTGTATTACCCACTTAATTTAGCTTGATTGCCTGCCCATTTCCCTGCTGTGAAACAATTCTTTCACCCAGTAGGCTGTCTAACTCTCAAATAAAGAAAGTTTTCTATAACTTTTCTGACTTCAGACAAGGGTCACCAGGAAAGTAGGTAATGTGTGATCCAAGTATCCAAGTAGCTGTCATTGTCCTCAGTGGGAAATTGCTCAGGCCCCAGAATAAGACACTGGGATTTAGAGAGGGGGGTAAGAGGTAACTAAAAGGGTTCTTGAGTCCATTGACATGTATTTAGTTTGCTACAAAACAGCATTAAATATTAGATCAATGAATAGCACATAAATATCAAAAATCTCGAAAAAAAGAATTGTCTCAACAAACATCAGAAAGACGTGGAGGATAAAGTCTCTCAATGTCGTCTTGAGCTGTGAGTACTGCTATTACCTTGTGTCCCTCTTATTTTTTCTAAATCAGCTTTCACTTATCTAGTATTTCCCCTAAACTGATGTTGTAATAATTGTCGTTCTCTTGAAACAAAGCATTATAACCTGCCACTCCTTATAATTGTACTTCCTCCTTCAATGTCACTGGTTAATGACACAGAGGTGGACATTGGTCTGGGCTAATAAAACAGAGGTCATAAATGCATAGTGGTATTAACCACAATGACTATCTGTGCAAGAATTTCAATAATCTTTAGGTAAAATAGACAATGCCTTCATCATTTTTACTTGTTTCTATGGTGACCCGCCTCACTAAACTCATCCTCCCTAGGAAATCATTTCTCCTTACAAACATTATGTTTGAAGTTTAAATGAACTATAAATATATCTTTATTGACTACTATATTAGAAAATACTAAGATTTTTAACTTTTATCGTTTTTCCAACACAGTAGCCCTTAAAATGAAGATTTTCAGGAAGAATTGAACTATTGGCAAATATATATGATAATCATTCTATGTATAGCAAAGGAATGTAATTCTTAAACATATAGACTTCATAATTTATTGCAGCTCAATCTGTTTGATATAACTTAATGCATAGTTATTTACATAATAGGATATTTGGATAGAATTAAACATTTGTTTTACATTTAATGACCTGTTAATGCCCATGATGTTGTATCTAAAAAAAATCTTTGTAACTCAAAATTTAAATATTTGTAGTGGGTTTTAAATTAGTGGTGAAAACATACTCATGTAGGCAATTGGGAAATCTTTAAAGTCTAAACTAGCATACATCAATAGTCATCTTTAAAACGTATCATGAAGGTTGTGACTTCCTTTTAGAGAATTTTCTCATTTTCTTTTCTGGAGCATTTCTTTACCACGGTATATGAATTAAAGGATTTATTTTGGTTTTATCAATATAAAAACTCACAAGGTGACAAGTCACAGTGGATTAGGGCATCCATTGTCTTCCATGTTGATTGAGAAGAAGCATCTATGTGATTTCGATATACTTCTGAACTTTCCAATATGTTTTTCTGGATTCTGTCAGCCACACCCTTGCATTAGTTAGACATGTTTGTCCCTTATTTATAGCATACTTTGAAAACTGCCCTCCCCCCAGATAACGAAGATGGCTCGTGTAGGTATTACAAGTTACTCTTATCTCTGAAATTTTTGAAAAATGATATAAGTACATTTACCACCACAAGATCTGGCAATTCTATTCCTGCGTAGCTACCTTAGAAAAATGAATACTTATGTCTGCCGGAGAACCATTATGTGAATGTTTATAGCAGCTCTAAACAAAATTGGTAAAAGGTAGCAAAAACACAGGAATATATATTCACTGGCTGCATAAGTGTACTGGATTACATCCACTAAGTGGAAAACGACTCAACTCCGTAGTGGTATTTGCAACAACTTGGGTGAATCTTAAAGGCATTATGCTGAGCTAGAGACCATTCTCAAAGCTTGTATACACTAAGATTCCATTTAGATTAGACACAAGAGAAGAGCGAGCCACACTGATGAAGGACAGGTCAGCATCGTTTACCAGGGGTCAGGGCAGGGAAAGTTCAACTACACAGGAATGGCACCAGGGGCTTTGGGGGTAATGGAATTATTTCGTGTAGCAAAAGCCATTCACATTTATACATGTGTGTAGAATTGTACAGCAAGAATGTCAATTTTCCAATGCATTAATTTCAAACAAATTGAGCAAGTATAAGTGATTAAATATAGAAGGATGTTGTAGACTGTGGTTTATTACACATTATTATATGTATTATTGAGGAAAATAACCTCAGAGCAGGAAGATATGATTAAGATCTCCTATTTAGTCATGGGAATCTCTTCCTATGACTTAACAGTCTTGTAATGTGAAAGAATCACTGAACTAGACTGAGATTCCAGTGCTTATCTGCCAACTGTCACTAATAACAGCCTCTGCATCAGAGAGCCATTGTGAGGGTCAATGTCAATGCGTAGTACTCAGGCCTCAAACATGTCCTGCAGTGTTCTTAAAATTATTGTATTCATTTTCCTATTTAGATTGTTTTTATAAGAAAGACTTAGTGATATATGCTTGAGTTGCACTAGAACCTCAGGTCTCTAGAGAAACTTCTTTACCATGCGTTAGCATGCTTTTGATGTCTAAGAATACTGAAAATATTCCTGTAATCTTTTGAGAGAAAGAAATTCCCTTGGCAAAGTAGAAACAATTTAGAAGTCCGTGATTTTTGTTCCTAAAAGAAAGCTGTCAAGGCCTGGGTCCTTGAGTTTCCATTCTCCATCATTCCTTTAACCCACTCGGACCCATCAGCCTCTGAGATTGCATGGAGGCAGTGGCTGGCCCTCAAATCTATATGGACCATCTTGGTCTCTCTCCTGAGTTTCAAGATTGGATTTCTAACTCCTGTTGAAGTTCAATTATCTGAACTGTGATCGCCACGGTGTTATCTGGCGCTGAATTCATTTGTTTCCCTTGCAAATCTTTTCCCTTTTCTGACTTCCCAATTCAGTTAATGGCGTCATGAGTTTTTCTTGGCACACACCCCAAGTTTATAGTGTCAATGTCATTTTCCTTTGCCTAGAACCCTGAAGCAAGTGTTTTCCATATCACTTCTAATGTAAACGGCAGCAATGGTCTCTATGGGTCTCATCACACACCTGTCAAATATGAACAACTGTCATTTTGACACTAAATAAAGTCTCTGATTGATAAATGCACAAATCTCTGACAAATACTTACAAAATAATTTAAAGCAACTTTGTCTGAGCTCGTTTTTATCTTGGTTTTCACTGTATCCCTTTAACTGAACAGGTATTTTAGTGCCCAGAAAACTTGTGCCTGCATTAATCTTACCTTTTGATTATATATCAATTGAAATAATATTCCTCCTTTCTGGACTAGACTGCCTCTCCATGTGTTCCACATTGCTTCAATTATGGCTTAAACACCTCACCATTCTCTTCCTAACAGGAGGGATTTTAGACCCCATTGAGCTGATATAGCACAGTTGTTATTACTCTTATGCTTTCTGCCGTTCATTAAGTGTATTTATGAAATGTTTTCTATCAAGGAGAGTAAAATCTAAGTACAGAAGTGCCAGGGTTGCACCCTATATTACCAGGTTTTCACTACGTATTTTCTGCTAAAGAAAACTGAAATCGTATCATTTTATCCAGATTAGCCTCAGAATTTTTACCTGATCTCCTCCAGCCTATGGGCCTATCACTCCATGTGACTTTTTTGCTAGTTACCAGGGGCCGCAGGGGGTTGGAGAGATGGCTCAGCAGTTAAGTGTCCTTCCTGCACCAGCCTCAGGGGGGTCTGTGGCCAAGGTAGTTTGAACCTCCAGATCCCACATGAACAGCTACCTGGGCATTTTGGCATGTCCCTGTAACCCCATCCCACAGGGGAGCTGAACCCTGAGAATTGTTGGAGTCCTGCAAGCTGAGGAAGCAGTACAGGGACTTGGACTCAATAAAATAAAATAAAATAAGACCGGGCTGAAGAGCAATGGAGAAGGACAAAAGATATTCTTCTCTAGTGTCCATAGATGAGCACCCCCTGCCTCAGGCAAGCATATGAGGTCCCACAGCACCACAAACACACACACACACACACACACACACACACACACACACACACACTCCACAAAATCAGTGGCCACAGTGACTCGAGGCAAATTTCATTTGGCAGATAAGCAGCGCTCCCTAATAAGTATCTTTGAAAAAAAATGTTCAAAACAGGATAAGCTAAGGCTTGGATTTCCGTCCCCACCACTGACCTCAGGCCTCTCCTTGATGGTCTGTGCTCTTGGGCTGGGGGAGTCAGAGCCCATCCATTCAGGGCTTGTGCTTTCCAAGTTTGCAGTACAAAGTCATGTCAACTACACACATGCATTTTCTCTCCCTTGAAAGAATGTCATCATCATTACATGAAGGTGAGCCAACAACTGAGTGACTGTAAAGATGCTTTGAATCTGCCAGGATAGTGCAGGCTCTTGTCAGCTCTTAAGTCTGGGACTCTGGGGTCTAGTACGTGACACCGGGGTCAGTTCTGATGGGAATAAGGAAATGTGTCTTTCCATGACCAGCAGAGGCTAGCAATGAGAAAATTTATAATTAACACGTGTGCTTCTTAACCCTCGAGATTTCCAGAATTCCCTAAGTCAATAAGTCACCTCTCCATAATCTTTACTTGGAAATCCAGAACTGGTGTAAAATATGCCTAACTTCATTTTCAATGTTCCTTACCTTCAGAGGCAGGCAAATTCCCACATTTTCAGGTTTATATCTCTCCTTCTCAACTCCTAAATGGAGGGCCAACCTATTTTGGAAACGAAAGAATTCCACTTTCTGCATACTTTGGTTCAGAGCCTGAGATTATTCCTTTGCTGAAACATAGGACATATTGTGAGCACTAGGAATATCCTGTAAAGCTCCGGAATGTCTCAGAACAGAGCTAAATTCAGGATTCCCAACCGCAGCCCAGCCGCCACATACCAATGAATTTATCAGCTATGATACTCAAAGTTGTACTTAATTTGCATTATGCGAATCTCTTTCTAACTGAAATGTATCTAATCCCCTGCGATGATCATCTGCCCCAGAGTTTATGGACATCCTCACATAGTACAACAAGACAACTGGTCCCAAGGAGGGGGAGGGATTGCTGAGCACTGGTGAGTAATAATGCTGATGGGGTGAAGAGAGGAACCCATGCAAATCCACACCCCACCCACTGAGACTCTGGCCTGGCCGCCTCCTCCTCCTCAACCATGTCTATCATCCACACCCTAAGGCTTCATTGTCTGTGGGAGTCATTTCACCCTTCCTGGGGGAAGCAAATAGATTGCTGAGCTGTTTTATGTTATTTTTCTCTCCTAATGAATACCACACACATGACTTTTGAATGTGCGTGGTACTACAATGAGTAATTAAGTCTTGTGGGAAAGAGAACTTAGTGGGGGTGGAGTAATAACTCTGGCACAGAAACCATGCTGTCTGGTTTCAGGCAAGTTTTCTGTTGAGTGGCAATTTGGTGTGGCCGCCTGCAGCCCTGTGTCCTCTGCTCTTCAGCTTGGTCACTCCGGCTTGTGAATCTTCCCATCCAAAGGCTTGATTGTCTAACAAGCCAAACGGAGACAGTATTCTCTGCCTTCCTGGCAGGATGATTGCAAAATGGTGACTGTGATGGAAGGGACAGCCTCGCTATGCTTGTCTCCACTTTCAAATGCTTCCATGATTTTTTTTTCTTTGCAACGTTTTGCTTCAAGGTCCCTTTACTCAACACCTGGCCCAAATGAGCCACACAGGGAACACCTGAATTTGAACCTGCACCATCCTACCAGATGTTTTTCTTGGAATCAAGCCACTGGTAAAACTTAATTCCTTTCAACAAGCCTTACTGAGCAGCTACAATGTGCTGAGGACCTATTCAATCATTAAAACCAGGTTGCCTTAAAGACAGCATTTCATTTTCCTCAGTGGGAATTCCAGAAAACCTGCAAAATGTTCCCAGCCTTAAGGGTGAACATAAAAGAAGCAATGGCGAGAGACTTCTTTTCCTAGCAAATATGGGAAGGGTGTCTGGATCTGAGCTCTTCTGTCCCTTTGGAAATCAAAGTCATTTCACTTGGACCACAGGAAGCTCCAGAACAAAATGTCACACCTCTGAGGGATCCCCAATGTGTCACTTGGTTTCTTGGAGTAAATGCTTAAGTATGTGCAACTTCAGTGAGCAGGTCTGTAGTGACACAGACAATCCTGGGAACCATGAATGGTAAGGTTGGATGAGAGGCAAGACAGAAACCAATAATCTTTCACCACCTTGAGCACCAAGCTTTGGTTGAAAATCATGCCAAACGTTGATGATGATGATATAAAGACAGCAAAGAAAGCGGTTGGGAAAGAAAAACCAAACTTATTTGGGAATATGGCCAGGTCTGCTCTAAGCATCCCTGATGCCTCCCTAGAAGACAAAGAGAACCTGGGTGTTCTAAGAAAAAATATAAAGCAAACAATGACTATTTCTGAGCAGAAATGTAAAAAGACAAGGGTAAAAATGTGGATATGGACCTTAGAATGAGAACCCCTGGGTTAAACACTGTGTTTATAAACCCAGCTATGGAGTATGTGAATGTCTACCAGTCAACCAATTTCCCAGAGTCTCAGTAGTTAGCGTCTGTGTCATAAAGTAGCAATATTAGCTAATTCCCAGAGGACTTTTGTGACTTTGAGAAGGTAATGCACACAGAGAACTTCAGGTTGCTATGGGATAATGGCTCATGAAGTGTCAATCGCTTTCATTTTTCTGCAAGTGTGTTAAGAAATTAATTTTAGCGACAACCCTAGCCAACTGAGAATCAGATACCATTTAACAGATTTTATATCTTCGTTCAAATACTTTTTAATTTATATACCAGAACATAGGTCTCTGCTGAGTAAAACATATCACCCAAGGAGTCATCGCTAGGCATAGACAAGATTACTCCCATCTCTCCCAAATTCCTTAAAGGCAACCTATCTTCCTTTCCTTCCTCCAGCCTCTGCCCATTCTCCCCTTTTGTGATCTCTCCATTCTGGGCCTTTGAGTCTAGGTTACCTAATTAAGCAAGACATTTTTGCAAAAATCATCAAATTAGTCAAAAGGCAATTCCAATTTGTTAATGTTACTATTTGAGGTTTTTGTTCAATGGATAGTATTAACATAACTACATGAGATTTGTTAAAAAATCCAATTTCCCCTTTATTACCACATTTACGTCCAAGATTGTGCTGAAATAGTAATACACAGCCTGTCATAGCCGATGATCTCTTTCCAAAGGTAAACACCTCCTCTACAGTAGCTCAACATGAAGTGCTTCTTGTTGTGCTGTATCATTGGTTCTTCCTTTCTTCTGGTTCTTCATAGTTACTTTTTTGGGTTTTTTTAAATTAAAAATATACCCCTTCTGGGCTGGAGAGATGGCTCAGTGGTTAAGGCACTTGCCTCCAGTGCCTAAGGCCCTGGGTTCAACTCCCCAGTACCCACATGAGCCAGACTCTCTCTCTCTCTCTTTCTCTTTCTCTCTCTCTTCTTGCTCTTTCTTTCTCTCTCTCTACTTGAAAATGAATAAATAAAATATTAATATATATATATATATATATATATACCTCTTCTGTATATAATCTCTAAGACTTTTACATCAATAGTAACGAAAATTCACAAAATTGGTAGTATAATATTGACTAAAAATCCAGTTGTTTGAATAATTCTCACGTCCCTCAGACGGAGAAGATAAGCAGCTGAATTTGAAAAAGAAAGGTTATCATTATTTATTTTAAAAACTTAGTTATTTTCCTTCTTAAAAGTCACATGGTTATAAGTTACTGTAGCATATGCAATCACATAACTAAAAGTTCAAAAAGAGAACAGAAATGCAAATAGTTTTTCAAAACTTCTATATAGGATGCTCTAAATTTTTTAAGATAACTTTTAGAGACATTCAACATATGCAAATATATACAAAAAATCTCACTTCTAACATGGAAAGTGTTTAGGCTTCATGCTGGCATATGAGACTAAAAGAATCCGAGAAAAGTCTTGACCTAGTTCTTGCCCACATGATTTACAGGCTGTGAACCAGACATTGCCAGTAGGTCGCTCCCTCTCAGTCTGCTGAGGCGGAGAGGACTCTGAGCTGTCTCATCACCCTCCCCTTCACCAGTGCCATTCCCCACTCTCCTCTTGTCACCTTCACTGGAAAGACTGAGTGGAGGACTTTAAGACGAGACCATGTCATCAGATCTCAAAAGTGAATGATGACTTCAGCTAGGACTGAGGACATGGGGAAGTTGCCTCCCCTTGGAGTCCAAGAGTGTTTGAACTCCTACCATGAAGCTGCATCAGCGCGCCCTGAAGGGTACTTTGAAAATCTCAGGTCTGAACAAAATATTTCATGGACTTCAAAGGAGGTTAAAGCTCCCTGAAAAATACAAATCCACTTTCTACTTTGTACACTCAGAGAAATTTTGATTAGGCCAGCTAGCGCTTAGGAAAGTATCTTTGACCTAGAAGTTCATTTCTAGAGATTGACTCACAAGTGGGAGTTGTGAATGCTGACCTGGTTTGATCAATGAGCACTTGATAACTATATATTCTTTGCAGAGTGGGCTGAACTGTGGGAAAAAAATCAAACAGATGCTTATGCTCTGGAATGGATTCGAGAGTTTAAGCAAAAGAAAGACAATTGTATAATGCTTGCTCATTTCTGTGTCACTGGAGCAATTAGTTCAGGACTTGCTAAATTAATGAGAATTGAATGGACACGAGAAGTCACACTATAAGAGAAGTCAATGGCTATGGAAGTCAAGATGTGGAGACAATGTTGTTTTTTTTTACGGAATAGGAAGTCATCAGAACCTCTCCAGTGGTGTTAGAAGATTTTAAATAAAATTTAAAGAAGGGTGTTAATATGTAAAGAGAAAGATGGTCCAAGGGACAAATAAAATAAAGGTAGATAAGATTTAAGAAGAAAAGCAAATTGATAAAAATAATTAGAGAAAAGAATTGTTGAGGAATCAGAATGGAAAGATTGTAGAATACGGGTTGTAGAATCTTGATGAAAATGTTAATGGATTTCATTAATAATTTTAATAATAATTTTGATGCCAAAATAATTAGGGCATTATTTGATAGCAATGAGAGTTAGTTGAGGCAGAGATCAAGGAAGCAAGTGAGAAGTGTTATCAGATTCTGACATAGAAAAGATAAGGTTCTTGAACCAAGAATAAAAACTGATAGAAGAAATAGATGGTAGGAATTTACTGTTGCAAACTCCACATGCTTGGGCTTCAGGTCACTGAGAAGTAAAGCTGGACATGAGCTGGAAGCCTCCTCGACCTTGACAAACTGCCGGGATGAGGAAGAAGCCCTCAGCCTTTTGAGAGAGAAGTCATGGATGGTGTTAACTAGCATGAATCCTATAAGGTTCTTGGCCAACCAGCTATGCCAAATGTACCACCTGGTATAATAGTGGCATGTCTGTTATTGGGGATACCAACTGCTCTGTGACTGGACTCCCACTCCACAGGAGAGAATTCATGTCTGGGACTGACCTAATCAAGATCCTAGGGCTGGAGACGCCATGAACCCTAGGGAAGAAACTATTAGGATCGTCTGGCTAAATGGGTAGATTATGCCCACAGGACTGCCCTCTAAAATCGTGTGTATATGCCCATATGTTACTCCGATGATCACTTTTGGTTAGGGAAGCTTTTTTTCAGATGTTGGTCACCTCTGGAATGACTCAAAACTTACCATGGCATTTAGAAGAAGTTAGAGTTGAGTGTTTAGCACTGAGACATCTCTGTCATACTCTCCAAAGTTCAGAAGAGGTGCTGGAGAGAATGTAACTGCATACAATGTTGTCTTCCAGATACAAAATGGTTTAGATATACATGACCTCACAGTGGCTGATGCTACCAATACAAGGTCTGTTCAATAAGAGGAAAAATACTGACATCAAAGTAAAAGAGAGACTAGTTGGAAAGGGGTAAAAGGGTGGTAGGCGAAGGCTACAATCATGGTATATTGTTTATATGGACATTGTTAATAAAAAGCTTTTTAAAATGGCAGAAAAATTTACTATTTTTAAAATAGAAAAATTTACTCCCTGATATCATTTTAAATTTTATGGTACAGAAAAAAAGAATAGAAAATAAAACATATGGCCCCAAATGCCAGTCTTCTCATACAGTAAAAGTATGATAAAAACATACGTTGATTGGCTGTGCTGTTTACCTATGGGAAGGGGCAGTTATTATTGTTAATATTTCCATTTTAGCTTGTGGATTAAATATTCGTGTGGAGGTTTAACATTATCAAAGGTATAGCTTGATCAAATTTGGAAATGATATTTAAATCTTATTTGACTGAAGTTCACATGAGTTTACTCCTTGGGAGATGACAGCCATGAAAGACAGAAGCCATCCCAAGGAGTGTGATGTGCAGACAACAGCTATGGGGTGTCAGTTAAACACTGCATATTAATATAGAGCTCCTTCACATACAATTAGAAAATTACAGCAAAATTACATGAGAGGAAAAAGATAAGGACTGTACTTATGAATCTTCTGCTTAGAAGTATGAAAGTTGAACTAATGATTAGTGTTAAAAGTACAGATGCTGGAGAAGTGGATGAATGGGTAAATGGCCTTGCTCGCAAAGCCTGCCAGCCTGGCTTCAGTCTCTCAGCTTAACCCACTGAAGGCCAAATGGGCATTCGTGTATAGCAAAGAGTTGCTATTACACCCAGACACACCTCTGTGCACCCCATAAGCAAACAAAATAAAATAAAAAACTCAGGAGACAAAAAAATAAGGTTTAAGAAGACAGCTAAAGAGAAAATTTGGATGGATACATTCAGTTATGGAACAGCAACAAGGAACAGAAGAAAATGAAAGAAAATGAAGTGATCTTCAGAGAAGCAGAGAAACGGGATAATATTCCATAAGAAAGGATTTCAAAGAGGAGGCATGTGTCTCACAGTGTCAACTGCTCAAGAGGTCAAGTACAATCAAATATCAAGTGCAGTCGCTGAACTTAACAGTTAGTAGATCCTTGATGAGGGTTTTGAGTGCAATTTCTATGGAGTGATAAAGACAGAATTTGACTTCCAGAAAATTGGGACTTATAAGACAAGGCGAATGGGTATCACATTTTAAAAAATTAAAATTAAAAATACAATATATAAAATGTATTTTTTGAAACACACGAATGAGAAAAAAATTTAAATTCCCACTGATTTCATAGTCCATCCTGCTCAGCTTCCCCTCTTATTGATTAATGGTGGCTTATGAAACTTCCAGAATATTATCATAGATTTTTATTCCCATACATAAATGCATGCACACATGTGCATGAGTGCATTTTAGTGCACACATGCATACTCTAATAAAGAGTTGATGCCCACCAAGTATTCACGTGCTCCCCTGCATCTTTCCTTTCCTGATTCTTAGGACAGGGTCATGTGATGTTTTGAAGAAAGGATAAGACCTTTTCTAAACTGGTACAATAACCATTATGTCTACCTCTTCATCCCCTTGCAACCAACAGTCTGGCTCAAGGAATTGAATTTGAAGTAAGATTTATTTTACAAGGGACAGAAAGTATAGGGATCTCTAAAACAGAACCTACAGCATCTAAACACTAAAGGGGTTTCTAAATATGAGCTTTCTTTTTGGACTCTTTGTTTTTGTTTTCCAAGGTAGGGTCTTGCTCTAGCCCAGGCTTAGATTCTGGCTTTTATCTGAAGTTAAGTTTGAGTATTCAAGGCAATAACAACTATGAAGCCAATGGTATCTATGGGTATCAATACTTTATCCAGAAACACGTTACACTGGGAAATGTTCATACTGAAATCAGTGCTTAAGGTTGATAAGGAACAGTGAGAGAAGGGGGGCATTTTTATTTATATTTTATTTATTCATTTTCAAGCAGAGAGAGAGAGAGAGAGAGAGAGAACACCAGGGCCACCACCTTGTGGGTCTGGCTTATGTGGGTCCTGGGGAATTGAACCCAGGGCCTTAGGCACTAGAGGCAAGTGCCTTAATCGCTGAGCCATCTCTCCAGCCCGAGAGAAGGGGTTTAGATGTCAACAATTTTCCAATTCCTGTTATGGACACAAAGTTGACATTCTCTCTCTCTCTCTCTCTCTCTCTCTCTCTCTCTCTCTCTCTCTCTCTCTCTCATTTCTCATCTCTCTACACATGAGAGGCAGCAGGTGCAAAAGCTAGCTCAAGTGGGAAGCATGAGGCTAATAAGGCACAAGTGAGCAGTGGCCATGTTGCCTTCTCAGAGCACATATGGATATTTTTAAAACGAAAATCAAAAAAGCTGTAGGGGGGAACCTTAAGTCTGTTCTTTATCTTTTTTTTTTTTTTTTTTTGGTGTCTTCATTATTTTTTCTCCAGATTTTGATTGTTGTTGGCCAACGTTTTTTTTTTTTTCACAAAAGGAATCCAATTATCTACATGCAGGAAATAAGTTCTTTCTTAGGTTCTGTACATGAGCCAATAAAGTCCAGTCATCTTCAAAGGTAACTGAGTGTATTTTTGGCCTTAGGGTTGCAAAAGCAGTTGTGCAGGTTCTTAGGCTCTTTCTTTCAGTCATTCAGTAGGATGATAACAATGGCTCTTGCTAACATTTATTGACTTCTAACCATGAATCATGCCATTAAAATTATTTATATTGTGTAATAGACATGATAACTTTATATGTCAGGAACTTTTATTGATATTTAATTTTTTAAAAAATATTTATTGTCCAAAATTATTATTGACATTTTAGAGTTGAGGAAAATCCTGCTTAGAGAATCCAAGCCATGCACACAAAGCCACAGAGACAGCTCAGGGCTGAGCCTCAGCCCTTTAGACAATACAATAAAGCACATCTAGAAAGCTGTGCTTCCCCAGAGGAGAGACTGGAACCCACACAGACAAGGGTAGATGTCTCCCCTTTCTTCTCCCGTCTCCACATCCAGAGCCCACAGAGGCAAATGCTTATGGAACAAAGTGTATTGTGTTTACCTTTCAGAGTCATCTCCATGTTTTTGAGATCTGGGGTGCTCCATGAGAGCAATTTAAGGTGATAGCATGCAGCCATTAAGGAATGAGATGCAAAGAATTGAGGGGAGTGTGACAACTGTTCTGTGTTCTCTGTAGGAAGGAACATGCTGACCCCTGTGGAGATTAAAGGGGTATATGGCAGACTGGCAAAGAATTTAGGGGGGTGGGAAGAGGAGATTGTAAGCAAGCAGAAATACATATAGGGTCCCAGAATGCAATTAGACATGAAGAGTTTCTTTGGAAATGATACATGGATCACAATCCTAAATAGAGGAATGCCAGGTTCGCATTATATTCCTTGGATACACATGATAAGTACCTTGAGCAACTGACACCAAATGAACATTTTCTAGAGACAAAGATGTCACAGTACTTCAACTATTCCAAGTGCTAATTCTGGGTAACTAGAAAGAGCTGATTGTGTCCAACCCAAACCAAATTCTCAAAATAATAATAAAAAAACAAATTAAAAAAATAAGGGACATTAAAAATTTGTGTCAATGAATTTATATATTGCACAATTCATTATAACTATAAAGTCTCCAACTTGTCTAATAAAATTGCATTTACTAAGAAGTTTAACATCTGCCCATACACGACGAACTCAGTTAATCAAAGATGCTAGGTGGTAAACATTTACTCTTTCTAAATCCCCTATAATGAGCTAAGACTTCAAAAGTAATTAGGCATGGTGACATTTGCATTTTAAGGATCTTTCAAGGGTTAGAGACATTACACCTCACAAGTATATCAAACCACCTTGCCCATCTGCCATAAAAACTTCATCTTCCCAGGCCAAGCAAATGTGTTGAGCTCATAGACTAAACATTCAACAGTTGTATGCTCTCAGCAGCTTTATGACTTTGGGGGGCCTTTGTGGAATCATCCTAAAATCAATTTATCTTTTTGCTTCAAAGAATTCTAATTCAGAAGTGCTCCAAATGTTTGAGACTATTTTAAGATTATTTTTTCTTTTGGAAGTTTAAATGTAAACTAAAACAAATGCTTCTTGATAATTTTGTGCTGTTTTAACCAACTGTTAAAGTTCACCTTATGTTCAAGCTATAGCTTTCATGCTTAAATGCATTTTTACTTCTACAATTATTTTATTTTTAAAAAGCTACCCTCTTACTAATGCCCATTTTAAAATTCTTTTTGCTATATCATATGAAAGGCATATTTCAGCAAACTCAGATATAAAATGAATTTTTCATTGGTCTTCATTATCAGAATAGATCTGTCTTTGAATTGGTCTGTAGAGAAAAGGCATAATTAGACTAGCATGAAACCATAGAAAGAGTAGAAATTTGTCTATTAATCATGCACAATTTGATGAAAAAGCTGTTACTCTACCTTACATTTTCAGATGGATTCAACTAATCAGTCCTCATTTCGTCTTTGCAGTATGTATTGGGTTGCTCAAGAACTTTCTCCTGATATTGATGAAGTCAGAAGTCTGTCTTCTATGACCTCAAGACAAATGTCCTCACCAGCAATCTTCCTGCTGTGCAAAAAGCCCTGAAACTGTTTTTCTCCTGAGTAAAACATTTCTTAACCAATATGTTGTAAGGATTATATTATAAACCACTAATATTGGTATATACCAATAATCCTATCACTCGGAGGCTGAAGCAGGAGAATTTGGGGTCAAGGTTCAGCCTGGGCTGATGTTATTTCAGATGAAAATTGATGACACCCCTCCACCTTGAGAATAGCTCTCCAGAGCATATGCAGGTTGCCAGTCTAGATAATTTTCCAGCAAAGTAAAAATGGGGGTTGTAAAAGAGGAAGGAGATTTGTGTTCCTTAAAGAGAGTGGTAGCCTGGCTCCCACGCCAGCTGAACTAAATGTTAACCACATTCCATTGCTTTTTTAGACGCCACCACAGCCTTGTCTTGGTGTTTGCAGCAATGAATAGGATCAGAGACTGTGTAGAGGGAAAGACATGGGGGAAAAAGGCAAAAACTTTTATTTAAAAAACTTTTACATTTAGCTCTAAACATTTACCATCCTACATTTCTGAGACCCAGAATTAATTATAAGCTAACATTAACAGTGAAAGAGGTCTGTCCATATACATTAATATTGTATATAAGGCCTATGTAGTCAATAGTGCGTTTATGCACAGAAATAATATATATTATACAAAGAATTATTAGTTAATACAGGTTTACATTTTAGCAAACAATATGGTATAAATTATATGTGTATATATAGTCCATTTTAATTACCTTTAATATTTTAGAGCATGATTTTTAATATAATGTTATATGAAACCTTTTGTGATATCTCTAATACTTTTTTGATGGCCATTTTGTAAGCTTCTGTTATTTCCAATACTGAAGAATTTAAAATGAGTTATTTATCACATTGTTTTGATCTGAACCCCATTTCTGATAGGACAAATTTCAGAAACATAAACAATAATCAATATAAGTTCTTAGATTGTCAAAGTTTGTAAAATAATTACTCCCCAAAACATTTAGATTTCTCTACCTTTCTTTGTTTTTTATTTAAACTGTCAAAGAAGCAACCATACATTTATTATAATTAGTCGGAACGAATTGCTCCCTTTACAATTGGAGAATTCTGGCAGACACAATCTCAACCAAGTGATGACAATTACACTCTGTGAAACTTGGACAGATTCCTCCTCCTTTGTGGCTGGAGTTCTTCAGGCATGTCAAACAGCGGACACCTGGCTGAGTCCGAAGCTAGACGTTCTTGCTGTTTCATCTGCTCTCTTTCCTCCATCTCTCATTTCTGGTTCTTTCTCCTACATCTTCACCAAGCTGTCATTCCGAGTGGCAGGGCTTCTCAGGAAAGGGGCTATACATAGACAATATGGAAAAAAATGGATTATAAGCAAAGAAAAGGTCTTCTGAAGAGGAAAGGCTGGAATTTTTAATGACTATATTAAACATTACAATCAGGTCTCTTGAGATTTGGAAAAGACTGTATATTTTTCCATCCGTAGTCCTTTGCGTTCTAGTGAATTTGAGAATCCATATGTTTTTTTTTGTCATCAAAATTTATTTTAATTGCTTATATCAGTGTCTCTTTATGATATATAAATCCTCCTATGGAGTAAGGTCAATATTTTCTAATCATGAATATTGCAATTGAATTGAAAATTTATTTGTTTTTGTTTTTGCTTATCTTTAACTTTTATTAATGATCTATCTCTACAAAGTCTTATGTCTCTATTATTGAATAGATCAACCTTTTTGAATCATTCAGTCTTTAATATTTCAAAAGAATTATTAGGTGGGTTAACTTAGACTCTAATTTTTCTCATATATTAAACAGTTTATAAATGTATGTGATTTGCATTAGAATGAGATAAATTATCAAAATATAACCACTTTATTTCCAAATAAGACATATACTTTGCCATCTATACTCATTGTAGTTCACTAATAATATTCATGGACTTCTACTGAAGATGTTTATTGAAAGGATTGCAACGTGGTGGAAACTTAGTTCCTCAATTCAGAGGTTCATGACAGTTGGAAGTGGAGTCTTTGGAAAGTAACTAGGAATAAATGAGGGTATAAGGGAACTCCCAGTGAAGGCATTAGTGACTGTAAAACTGACCAGAGAAACCTGAGCTGGCCTCAGTCTGGCCATATGATGCCTTGTCCCATGTCACTAAGCAGCAAGAAGGCATACAGAGATGCTCAGCAGACATCAGAACCAGCCCCTGGCCTCTCTAGCCTCTTCTATGATTCAAATAAAACTTCTCTTCTCTGTAAAGCACCTGCTCTCAGGCACTTTGTGATAGCACTGGGAAGCATACTATTTCAAAGATAACATTCTGTTTCAGGAAGAACCTCTCTGATTCACTTAGTTAAACATGGATATCGACTCTTTTAGGGAAATAAGTCTGGCTATTTAGAGCAGGAAGATTTTGAGGAACATGCTGAACTTTTGCCACACAGACCACACACTAACTCTCCAGAGATGTGCTGAGCATGGATTGCTTTTGACTCTTGCCTGTGGAGCCTGAGACACCTCTGTAACAGATTCCCAATATCTCATCGAAGGGCTGGAGATCTATACAACATGGTGAAGAATCTACAGCGTTCCTGGACACAGCTAACGTGAAAATTTCCCAGGTCAGAGAGTGGGGTCAGGAGCCATGGAGAACAGTCACCCTTCAAAATGTGCCACCCAGACACAAGCATTTTTCTCTGTGGATATATATATTTTTTAATTTTCCTTCCCTGGCTTCCTCTTCCCTGCTCACTTCTCTTCTCACCTCCCCATGATTCTCCACTCTGCCCTTTAATGTCCAGTGGAGACAGACTGCAGGAAGCTTTATGAGGAAGTCTTTCTCCAGCTCAGATATACAGGGAGACATTATTTCAGAATCTGTTGTTTCGCAGTAACTTGTGGGCAATGAGAAAGTCATGCACTGATCTGATGTCTGAAAGGAAAGAAAGCGGAGAAAAAAAGGCCTAGAGGAACCAGGGCTCCTTTTTGTCACTCTGCCCTGACTTTGCAAAGCCACCAGCGACTTCCCACCATTCTTGATCTTGACAAACCTGCCAGCACGTCCCTAATGTCATGGTGAAAATGGTGACAAGGAACATGCACAGCATCAGACAACTTCTCCCATGATGCGCCATGGAAACGTAGGCACCGTCATCTGAGCATATAAAAATAAAATAAATCAAATGATCACGTGAGTTTCTTTCAGGTCATAAAACTTATGATCCTACACAATCAACATAAAATGCGAAGGAAAATACCTTGCTTGGTTGAAGAATTGACTCCTCAGCGTGATAATCATGTTGCCTTGTGTCATAGTTATAAATTCTAAACATGCCCCCTTTGAGCTTGTGCCTGTCTGATGAATTCGGGTCAAGGTCAAACCAGCAGTGGCACAAGAACCAGTAAAACGTCCTTGGTGTTGGGTGAGGTAGGTTGGCTGCTTTCTATCAGAATCCATGTTTTATTCAGTCAGTGACACCCAAACGTTTGCTCCAAACAATATGTCCACGGAGCGGGTGACATTTTGATGCCTGATGTTTTGATTGGAGGGACAATTTGTTGATCACATTTCGTTCACATTAAAATTCACACAGCAATCTTCCACCATCGGAGGGCTGGTTGGTTTTGTTTTATTGTCACTACATACATTGTGCCAGTCACCCTGTCGCTGAGCCCAGCATTGTCCCCAGCACTTCTCCAAAACCCAGGAACCCCCATGCAAAGACAGCAGAGATAAGGAAAAAAGGGAAGAGATAGGAGAGTAGAGAAAGGTCAAGGGCAGGGCTAAGTCAGTGTGAGGGATGAGGGACAGACCGAAGCCAAGCTCAGAGATAGTGAAGTTAGGGGCTGAGGAGGGATTCTGTAATATTCATTGTATCAGATGAACCATCTCATGATATTCTGCTGCCACAAGTCACTGACACTTTAATGACCTTGAGTTTTTGGCACAGGTGTGGGTCAGCTCTATAACGTGCATATTCACTCTTTGGAGTAAATTAGAAACCTTATGATATCCTCTGAAATCTTATAAAGGAAAAAGGCTATAAAAATAACCAATTTTACTGAAAGTGTTTACTTGATTAAGAGTTTTCCGGTAGCAGATATCCACAAAGGAATTTTACTCAGCAGTTAAGAAGAATGAAATTATAAAACGTACATGGGGAAATGGATGGCTCTTGAAAGAATTATATTGAACAAGGTGATCCTAAGCCACATGTCTCTCACAAGGTGGATCCTACTTCTAATGTGTATATGGTTGCATATTAAAGGAGGGAGGAATATGGGCAAAACCTAAAAGCAAGAATGGTGACCAGACCTGACAATAAGAATGACAAGGAAGGAGGTGAGGACAGGTGAAAGGACACATGTGAAATGGGAGGGTTGTGGGGGAGTAAACTATGGGGACCAGGAAGATGCCGAGGAAGAGAATCAACTAAAAAGTAATCATGTTTGAAATGCCATAAGAGATACCTAAAACTCTATGCTAACTAATTTTTTTTCAAAGTTTAAATATAACTTAAAAAAAACCAAACAAAATGTCTGAGTTTTCTTTGATGCATTAAAGTGTACATCAGAGATGAGGAGAAATGCAATAGGAAGTCTCAGAGATCCCACATTCCTCCCTCCAAACTGACGCCCTCCTCCAGAGTTCAATTAAATTATCTTCCAAAATAATCATTCCAAAACCTAATTTGTGATCATGTGTATTCTGCATCACTTTCTTTTTAAAAATATTTTATTTATTCATTTTCAACCAGAGATAGAGAGAGAGAGAGAGAGAGGGAGAGGGGGGGAGAGAGAGAGAGAGTGCACCGGGGCCACCACCTTGTGGGTCTGGTTTATGTGGGTCCTGGGGAATTGAACCCGGGGCCTTAGGCACTGGAGGCAAGTGCCTTAACTGCTGAGCCATCTCTCTAGCCCTGTATCACTTTCTTTAAAGGACCTTTATTGCCTTTGCAAACTCTCCTTCCAATAGCAAGTTATGAAATATTATGTAAATTTATCCAGATTTATCCAGATCATATAATCTTCAGTGTCGGTGATGCAGAGGAGAAATACATCATTCTAAAATTATCCATGGCATTTGACTAAAAAATAAGGTTCATATTGCCTAACAGATTACTTATACTGTTGTCTCAAAAATGCATACAGTAAGCCTGGTAACCTGAATGTCAAGTTTCAGAATGTAGTGCGATTGTTTATTTTTAACACAAAATAGAAACCTGGGAAAATGTCGAGGTGTGACAGATTGGAACACAACATTTAAAATATGTTCTTCCCTTAGTGGTTCTGATATCTTCTCCTCATTCATAACTTGTTCCAAACTTCTTAAATTTCTCCTGTGGATTCTGCATGAAATTGTGGAATATGATAAAATGGCCAAAATGTTGGATGTTAAGGAACAAAATTAAGCTATTCACCAACCAAAATCAATGAACACATGCCCAAACCACAAAATAATGGGTTTTACATTTGTAGTTTGAATGTTCTTTAGGGTAGCAATAAATTATTTTCAATGTAATATTAAATTTAATATATATGTATACTTAGCATGTAGTTTTCATAAGCTAATCTTATGCAAAGGAAATGAAATTATGGTTCTTGGTTTATTGCCCAAGAAACTATGCTCAAATAAGCAACAAGCATATTTGTAAACACACAAATACTTTTTTGTATTTCTTGGTATCAAGGATCAGGGGACTTTGCCCTGATGTCACTTAGTTCAACCAGAAGTAACAACCTGTGACTTCCTGTTGTTTCTCTACCTCAAGTCACATGAGATAAGCTTCTCTCTATGGGTCAATCCATGCAGGAAATCTTTTGATTTGCTATTTCTCAATCTTCATCAGGTTTAAGCACTAAAATGATGTGGAAGCTAAATATGAGTGATTCTTAGTATACCTTAAAACCAACCAGCTCTTGAAGAAAAGTAGCATAATTGTTTGCATAGATCATTTTTGTAACAATGCTGATGAAAGAATTTAAATTGATCTTTGTAAAGATTGATGCTTTCTCACAACATTTCTAAATGTCTTTCTATAATCGTGCACCTCGAACCCTGACTTGTGGCCCAGAAGTGATGAAATATGTGTTGCTATAGTAATTTTGGTTCATCAATGAGAAGGAGAGGGAGAATTTGGTTGTTGATTACTTCTAATGGCAGGGCAGTCAGTGTGAATTATTCTCAGGAGGAGAAGTTAGAAGCATGACTTGTCTTAGGAAATAACTATTGGAAAAATAATAATAAAGCTGTTACCTCTTTTTTCACCAATTAATTGCAAAGCAGATGCCATGTGGCACATTTGCATTTCCTACAGTCCTGGCAATGAAAAGTGTTTATGAAAGAACTCCCTTTTATAGTTAGAAAGGCCAATAGAACAGGTGCACTTGAACCAAGCTAAAAAAACAATAGAAGAAACAGAAAGGAAAGTTCACATGAGGACTATGATGTTGGACAGGGAAAATGGAAAAGTGAGCCCTTGTTAAGAAATACTGAATTTCTGCAGCCTAAAGTTTGTTAAAAAGTTAGTTGTTACATATTGTATGATAACATACTCAGCATATGAATTGAATTTTATCTGAGGGAATCAAAATGCCAGTGCAAAATACATGATTTTATGTAAATACTTGGTCATCACAGCCACAACTTTCTGTTGACTAAACAGGAGAATTTTTAGATAACACACACAAAAGATTATATTGTGCGATTTTCAAAATCATGGTTGCTGATTCTAGAGTCTTAAGGTAATAAACATAAACTAATAAATAATAATCAATGAATTTATAGTACATTTGAAACAGATAAAGCATGAATTAATGAAGTTGAAACATAAATGTGCATATACAAAGTTTTAAAGATGATATTCACTAAATGAACTACATAAAATTTTCTGTAGATTTATATTTTTCATAATAAAAATAACTGGAAATAAATTCTAAGTTAATAAGAAATACAGAAATCGTATTGTGGATTAGATAAATATAAGTAGATTTCTATTTGCCTTAACAACCAATTAGAAAATAAGCTTAGGTACAAGCCACTGATAGACTCAAGTTGGACTAGATCTATATGAAGAAAATTATAAAATTTAAAAGAAACATTTAACAAAATATGAGCAACTAGAGAGACAAGACATGTATCAAAGACAAATAGGGGCTACTAGAAAAAAAATCTTCATTTTAAATGAATATATACAATGAATGAAATTGCAAGTGAATTAAAAAGGTTTTGATGGTGCACAGTGTAACAGGGGCACAGAGGATATAAACTGCTTTAGTCCATTCAGACTACTCTTACTACCAAATGAGTGGTTTATTAATAACCTCCAATTTTATTTCTCTCATTGTTCTGGAGGCTGGGAGGCTCAATCAAGTTCAAGACAGTAGTAGATTCT
This sequence comes from Zapus hudsonius, assembly GCA_004024765.1. Lineage (NCBI taxonomy): Eukaryota > Metazoa > Chordata > Mammalia > Rodentia > Dipodidae > Zapus > Zapus hudsonius. The sequence continues at coordinate 1,805 of PVHP010004407.1, read as the reverse complement.
GTGACTAGGGAGGGCACACCTCCTGCTTCATAGAAGGCACCTACATGCTGTGCCCTCAGTTAACAGAGGAGCAACTGTGCTCCCTAAGGCCACCTTTAAAAAGATGCTAACCCCATTGACAAAGGGTGCCTACATCTGTAGTCACTTCTCAGACACTCAACATTTTAGTATCACCTCCCAAGCTGGTATTTTAACATGCAAATTTTGAGGGATACACCATTCAGATATAAACTGTGATAAAAAGTATCCTCAAGGCTCATTTCTAGATTATATTACATGAAGATTGCTACCAGAACACAGAGACACAAGCAGACAGAGGTATTCACTTTGGATGTGTGGCAGGTAGATTTCCCAATGAGCTGACAAAAAGAGAAAACAGACTGAGCGGGATTGTAGGAGATTAATCGAGGGAGATGAAGGAGTTAGGTCCTGCACCCCTGTTTTCCCTCTTCTGTGGAGAATTAGCTGGTGTGCAGCTCATTACCATACTAGTAAGACTTGGCCAACTTGGGGCAGGTCAAAGGTGTGGAACAGCCCTGGGTGCTGCTGTTCACAGAGGGACCCATTAGTGCAGCAGGTGCAATGAGCTCTGATAAACACCACGACTTAGCTACTTTACATAACCTCCTCTCACACCTGGAAAGCAGGCAACCAATGGCTGTACACTGAGGACAGATACTACCATTGGATCCACGGCTATAATGCCCCCATTAGTAGACTGGTATTAAAAATGTTCTGATATAAAGTCCCCCTTTGAAAACCTGTCTGGAAGCATCCCATACTGTCTACAGCTCATTCCGACAATGACCTGAAGACAAGGGAGCCATAAAGGACAAGCATGAAGCCAGCGGTTCATTCTCTAAAAAAGTAATTTGTGTCACTTTCAACTTTCTATAACCTTGTTATGATGAGTCAGATGCATATGCAGAAAGACAGCCAAGACTGATCAGCTATGGTGATGAGCAGGAAGGAAATACCACACAACTAAGTCATTAATTTTCTATAATGTGCTGTAAACTGATCTCTTTAGATATACTAATCTTGCCTGGCCAATGGCAGACTGTTAATTTCATATTCGGGATAGAGTGTATATTCTTTCCCACTCTCTCAAAGCACTTGAAACACAGCTAATTCTTTGGGAATCATTTCTCTATTTCCTCAAACTCAGACTAATTAGAAAGAGAAATGAACCTAGTCACTGCATTGGATAATCTGTGTTGCTCCTCTTTTCTACTCAAGTGAAAAATTATGCATTTCAATCAACTTGCAGCAGAGTGGAGACGCTTTCCCCAGTGTAAGACATTAATGTGCATCAAGAAGAGCTTGCTTTCTTAAGAAAATGACACCGAGCTCATAGAATGGGGGTGTTGTACACTAGGGATTGTGAGGGAAATTGATCCCAGAGTTTGCATGGAGGAATGGATCAAGAAAAAGCGGGAGGGAGGGAGAGAGGAAGGGAAAGAAGTTTCTCTCTGTTTATCAACACCTGCTCTTACTCGAGCTCACCTGGAAGGATCATGAGTATTCTTAAACAGGTAATAGTATTCGTGTAGCACTGAAATTCCAATCCATATTCAATACAAATTACTTCCTAAGTTTCCCTAATACCTTGCACATAAAGCTGCCATTATATTGAATCCCATGAAATAGGTTTGAAGAATTGTCCTCATGTAGCAAGATTGTCCAAACATACCATGCCCACGCAGGAGAGGGAAGAGATGAAGGGGATCTTGGAGGTCAGAGACCCTGAGCAATTCTGGACTCCCCCAGGTGCTCAGTGCCTGTTTTCTCAGTTCCTAGCTAAG